>SNQJ01S0158713.1:0-21964 GCA_010110895.2 Picea sitchensis
ATCTACTTCAGCCGTCCGGAAAAAGGTTGGTTTATTCTTCTCTTGTATGCATGTGAAGAAAGGGGTTTCAGATTCGGGTAGAAGGTCAGAAGTTAAGTCTTGAGGGTCATTTTATGCGTATAAGTTTAGAGCCCTAGCTTATTAGTCCATAGGGTAGAATACCCAACAACAATGGCCATGAGAAATACACAATGGATCCATGTGATATATATAAGTAGAAAACATGGCCATGAGGAATACACAATGGATCCATGTGAAAGTAGATCATAGCCACAAAGAGATACATAGTGGAGATATGTCTCAAAATCAAGAATAAAGGATATCTAGGACGAATGGAGTGAACAAGATGATCCTATGAACGTACCAATGTTTGTGGAGTGGTACAATATGTCAGGTAGGAGCACAAAATATGTGATGCTCGTACTTCACTCGAAGTCTTCAAAAAAATCCATTGTGGTATGAGTCCACACTATGTGAATAGATGTGCTAGGGTCAAACACAGTGAGACACCATTTGATTGCCGGTGATTGATGTATATTGTTAAGAAACACGACACAACCCATCGATGATGATAATGGGTGTCAAGGTACCATGGTACGATTTAAAATGTTTGAATAAATGAGTTGATGTTGAACACATGGTAGAATCTATCGAGTAGGGGACATTGATGTATTCCCATTGTTAACTGCAAGGGAACCTGCCACTGATGACTGCAAGACCAAAGTCGATAGGAAGAGATTCACTGGAAGGAAGAAATTAGGGAATCCTCCATCATCTAGTAGAAGGGGTAGCAGAAGGCCAAATATTTGGAAGGACTTGGATGAAAATATTGTAAAGACCACACTGAGGTACAAATATGACATGCACCATATGGAATAGCACATAATAGAGAATCTTAATAGTAGCCAATAATGGAGACTACTAAAATAGATGAGGAATCCACCAATTGGATCAAATGGAAACCAAGGTATTGCACAAATCCCTATGTGTGATGATTGTTGTTGACATCGAACATAAGGGAAATCACCCAGTCAGTGACCAATATTGGTATGTCATATACTGAGTACAAGGTCACCTATAGATTATGGAAATAGTCCCATCGTGTGACTCTAGGTCATACTCTCAGATCAATGTGTCAGATTCGATAAGAGAAGACTCTCCAGTAATAAGTCAAATGGAAAATGGAATACACAATGGATCCATGTGAAACAATTCCAATGATCCATAAACAAAGTCATACTATAATCGATCATATGTCATATATGCATAAATGAAATACTCAATCCAATACAATCGACTCCCTGACTCAATATGGAGTCTAAGGAGGTCCATTAATTCCATCGACATTCTCACTCTTTCAATGTCTTGCACATTCAGGGAAAACCTGTCAATAATGTCCCTCAATACACATATATCAATAACATCAAATCATAATCCATCAACAACATCAAAAGGATCCATAAGCGAAAAAAACAACCATGTACTATAACCGGATCACTTGCACACAAGTTTCCTCAAAGAATAAGTCGATAACATGTGCTTGCAAGAGAGGGATGTTACATACTATTACAGGAAAATCCATCCGCGGATAGGTGAATTCCTTCTTGGATCCTAGACCCCTATAACTAAGACAAAAAGGTGATAATGTTGGACACTAACATTCCTTCTAATGAAGCTAAACTAGTCAAGGAAGAAGAAGAAAGGAGAATAAATAACTTTAATGAAGTTTTTCCTTGCTTGATCTAGGCTGATATTGATCTCCAAGCTCTTCAGAAGCTCCTGCAATCCAATGAACAACAATGAAAAAACATACTTCCTATTCTACCATGATTAGCTTCGAAATACATCTATCAAAAGGAACACGTTCATGAAACATACACAAATTTGAAGGAAATAGGCCAAGCACATATATATTAACGAAAAATGTGCTTACAACTGTAGATGCAGATGCAACAACCTCACCAAGCTCTCTTTGTCCAAACCCTTGCTCAAACTTTCCATGATCATAATGACTATACTTTCACTGATTATTCTCCCTTATGAGATCATAATTTTGATGCCTCCAATGTCTCCCCCTTTCACCGTGAGGAGGCCTCCTTATATAGGCTTTGAGAGGCCCAACCATATTAGAGATTCTTGGGATAGGTTGAGGATGTTTCTCCATGAGTTGTGGATCCTCCCTAAGATCCATCCTTGACCTCAAATGCAAATCAAACTGACTTCAAAGATAAGGGAGATCTTCCCCTGATTTCCTCAACAACACAACGCTCCCCTAGAATGGTGCACAGAGCGTTTCAACGCTCCCCCAAAGGAAGGAGAGGAGCACTATCACTCCTTGCTAGTGGGTAGGGTAGCGCTACCCTTAAAAAATGATTTTCAAGTGGTCTTTCTCAAGGAAAAAGATTTGTACTCTTCATCAAATGACATATCCTTCTTTTAACCAGTCTCTAAGGATGTTTCAAGTGTTCTTGTGATGTCATTCGAGATACGACATAAGAAATATGACAGTATGATATTTGTGACACTTGTGATGTTTGCGACATTTGTGGCCAAAGTGAAACACTTGCGACACTTGTAATGATGACAGTAGGTCATCATTTAAGTGAGTAATTTTGATGTGTAACAGATTTCCCTGCAAAGTGAGAATTTAGAAGATGGAAACTAATGACTGGAGTACTTGGTATAATTTTTCAAGAAAGGGCATGGACTCAGAGAAGCGGGTAGAAGCTGCATACAACCATCATAAATTTTTTATGATATGTTTCAAACCCAAGGCAAGCATACCTATGCTTGAGTGATAAACAATTTCAAGATATGGTCGCCATAAGATACACTGCGGATCCATAATTATATTAATAAAAGGGTATAGCCACCAAGGATAAAATGTGGATATATACTTCCATGACATGAACTCATCGTAGCCACGGAAAACACACAGTGGAGCTATGAGATGACAAGACATAGCCACAGACCAATACAAATTGGATCTACGTGACAATATATGTATCAATATTATCAAAATAAACTCCATCGCAACCTGGGAAAAGTATATATCAGAGTGATCACTCAACCCAGGGTCTTCTTACTGATCCCGATGCAGTACGAATCTAACCATGTGAATATATGTCATGATGTCAAACATGGTAGAAACCACTTGACTACTGGTCAATGAGGTAAACCATTAACAAGTGTGAGGGAAATCACCACTGATGTCAATGATTCCCAAGGTACCCTAGTACATTCCAGCGAATATGAATAAATAAGTTGAAGTCAAACATTCATGGAATCATTTGATCAGAGGACAATGATGTAAACCTACCGTCGGAAGCGATGATGCCTTCCATTGAGGCATGCAGGTCCCAAGGTACTAATTGGTTTCTAGGTCTAGTTCTTGGATAATGTGTTGAGGTCAATAGGAACAGACTCGTCGAAGGAGGGTCTTGATGTATCCCCCATCAATGACACAAAACTGACATATAGATATATGGTGATGAATCAGATGAGAACGGACTGACACATGTGTTGAAATAGGAAATTTTTTATGGTTGAATCTCGAGGTAGATACTTCTGTTGAACATTGAGGCACAACAACAGAAACATGACATGGACCAAAACATGATGATGTAGTGGATACTGTGACTTTCAACGGGTGACCCAAAGGAGTAAAGAAAATCGAAGGATTAGTTTAGTGCAGAGGTTTAGCAGATTAAAATATATGCAAAGACAAAGTGTCGTGTTCAAGGGCGACTGTAAGAGTGACCTATGATGTTTTCAAAAACTGCTTGGCTTGCTTCCTTCAACATTTCCCCCCATCCAGATAGATGAGTACATATTTTTAATTTAAAGATCTCAAGGAGGATAACACATGCTCGATATAACTCACCTTCGGTAAGACCCTCTTCCTTTGTTTAACGAACTGGAAGAAGTAAGGGTTCGATCCCATATGGGCCCTTCAATGTATGACTTTTTAACGAGTCCAAAGAAGGTAAACTCAGTGATTTTTCATGTTTAGAGTGTCTTAAAAGAACTTAAATATGACTCCAGGGTTGTCCTTTCTCATAATGTTAGTCTCGTGAGGCCGAAAAAGAGATAAAGTATCACTCAAAATATGCCCTTTCAAACCTTTTAACGAGTGGAAAAGGAGTCAATATCACTCGGCAATATTTTCATGTTTAGCTAGTTTGAAAAGACCTTAAAGGAGACTCCAGGGGGTTCCTTTTTCATATAACCTTTACAAGTCGGAAAAAGTGATAAAATTCTACTCGGTTACATTCTCATGTATTTTCGAGCACGAGAAAGAACAAAGACTAAGCTCGGTATTGGTTTCATTTTTACACAAGCTTGAAAAAAAATTAAACCATGCTTTTAAATTCCTAATGTAAATTCCAAAGGTTGGGATACCCATGGATGGTTGGTACTCTGTCCCGAGCTTGAAAAGCTAGGAGATAAACTTCAAAATGATAATCAAAGGCTGGAGACATGCCCCCACAAGCTTCAATTCATTCACCGACTTTGAGGTTGTCACCAATTTTTGTACTAGATGGAGAAAAAGGATAAGGGTGGATGAAATGAAGGTTCAAATACAAGACCTAAAAAAATACTCGACTTGATAAGAGAGGTGAGTGTTTCATTTTTTAACAATCTCGACACGGGAAAAGAACTATGCCCAGGACCTCATTTTAATTTTTTAACGAGCTTTCCATAGAGAAAATAAACTATGCTCATAACCTTTGTTTCATTTTTTTAACGAGCTTGCCACAGAGAATAAAACTATGCTCGTGACTTCACTTGATCATGGCTCCCAAGAGGACAATTCTTTGGAAGTAATACATGTCAAGGGACAAAATTCAATCATGGATTCCAAGAGATCTTCACTGGATGGAAGAAAAACACTTTGGAAGGAATACATGTCGACGAACTCGATAAGGGTAGGGATATCTAGCTCTAATAGCCCTATCAAACATATGACCATGACAACTACCAGATCTAAGTCAGGAGAGACTGAGCTCACAGTGAGAGGCTGATCTTCATCGGTAGATGAAGGCATGGGATATAACGCCACATAATTGACCTGTGGCAGGGGCTATACCATCTGTATATAAGAATCATTTAGGTAGGTCATTGGGTTGGTAATCAAGTCAGGACCAACGCATGAAAGTTGATAAATAGCCACAATTATTCCATCATGAGGGAAAGATATCACACGAAAAAACGTGGACACAATATCTTTCATGGCATAGACATAATCTCTCCCAAGGAGTAAATCAAAATCCAAGGGGTCCTAGACTACCATAACATCAATGAAGACAGTTTTCCCTCCCAAAGTTACAGGAAACTGAGGAAGGACTCCTAAAGGTTGACTGGTTCTTCTATTAAAAGATAACAGATTCTACGTAACTGATACAGGCTGAGGATAACTGAAATATTTCCAAGCAATAGAGGATAAAATACTAACGGACGCACCTTCATCTATTAGTTTCTGAGGAATGGCTGACCACAAACCTGTACTGTAATCTTGAAAGGAATGTGAGAGGGAATACAAGGTCCAGTTAGTGCAGCCCAATAAAAAATGATGGCCTCATTACTTGGAGGGGGTTTCACGGGAGAATCAGGAATGCCCCCCAGCATGATAGATTCTTTATCAACGAGAAAAACGTGGGCAGTATCAAGTTTACTCTTTAGATGAAGAGTAGGATCGACTGATGATGGGATCGGATCGATGACTTTGGTTGCACTCTTCAAAGGAGGAGTGGGATCGATCGATGGCGGAACTGGATCGACCACTTTGACACTCTTCATAGAAGGAGTGGGATTGATCGATGATGTAACCATAGAAACCACTTTGGAAGTCCTTAAGGGAGGAGTGGGATCGACCGATGGTGGAACCAGAGCGACCACTTGGGTTTCACTTTTTATATGAAAAGTGGGGTTGATTGATGATGGAACTGGATCAGCTACTTTGGTTAGTGGTTCAACTGAGGATGAAACCAGATTGACCACCTGATCAATCGGACTGACCGGGGATGGAACCGTATTGACCATTTCATCAACTAATGATGGTTTGGGAGTAATCTTATGATAACCAGTTGGAAGTCAAAGCTTTTTCAAAATAGAAGAAGCCTCGTCCATACGATGAAAAAGGTGAGAGTAATGATTACCTTCGCATAACATGCAAGGAAACTTGACAGTTGTCTTATTATTACCAACCTTAATGTCACTAGTTGACAGGGCATCACCAACATGTCTAGCAAGGGTCGATGACATGGAAGACCACATTTCTAATACCTTGGCAAGACCAGGGAAATCCCTAAGAAAGTGGTAACCCTTACAAAGACTGCAAGGGAATTTTGGTTTCAGAGTCTTCGTTGTAGTCGTATCGACCTCATCCACGTTCCCAGTATGATTAACAATAGCTGGTTGCGTGGATCCAACATCTGATGTAGTTGGAGGCTTGGTCCCTTTCTATTTCTTCTTCTTCTTCTCTTTTCGTTTCTTCTTCTTCTTATCAACTTGGCTACTCTCTTTATAGCTTTCACTAGGAGAAGAAGGAGAAAGGGAAGGAGACCAGATGGGTGAAAAACGAGAAAGGTCGACATGAGGTTGATGTGTGGGTGGTGTGCTTACATCTGAAGCACTTGCTGCATTTGAGATTACCGGAGTGGAAAACAACCATACTGGTAACCCAATTGTGAGACTTGGAAGGCTCAAAGTAGTGATATAAGGAGGACCAATGTTTCTGTAAGAAGGAAAAACAAAAGGTTCCCCCAGAGAAGGAGTTTCTCCATTGGTAGTTCTAGGAACTGACGCCATTAAACAAATATCCAACCTAGAGTCTCCTAGGGAAAATAAACAACACAGTCTAAAAATCTAGGAAGAAATCAAACAAACAAAACCTTCTCACAGTGAACACACTAGTTGGTGATGAAATCCAACATCGTGGGAGCAATGTAAGAAGGGGTTGAGATAGAGTGGGTGGAAAAGTTATGTTGACGACCTGATTAACGGACTTACACCCTGGTGCAAGATCCCACACATAATCGTGGGTATACCCTCTTAGGAGCTCGAGTGAGTTTGGCCAATGTTGATTCTAGGTATCGTGAAGACTTTCCCTTCCAAATTCACCTTGTGTAAAGACCTTAAAGAGATAGGTTACTAAGGTTACCAACTACAATAATTATGCTTGGGGAAATAGACGACAGTCTGATCACGTGCAAAGGCAGGGTATCTAGCCCAAAATCCACTCGAGAGGATCCCACACATAATTGTGGGTATACCCTTAAGTGAACCCCAATAATACATGCAATCTCTACACCAAGACCAACAAATTAGGGTGAGTAACTCTATCGGCCCTAATGCGACCTCATGATTAACCCTTGTGTTAGAAGGGCTTCCCAGGACAAAATGTAGTAAATGGATTTCACCACTCCCTAACTCAATATTCTATGTTTGTTTACAACTTTGGAAAGTTATATTTCACACCTATTCCAAATCCCTACACCCTAAGTTAATGTAGGTTTGCTACTAGAAAATATAAAAATTTCTAATAAATTTTAGTTTAGCACTTGATTTTTAAGGCTGTTGTTTACTCAAGAGGAAAATGGCATGGACTAAATGATGTTTTGACTGACTCTAAACAATGAAAATAAATGAGAGTGCAAATATTTCACTTCGATGAAAGCTATATTACAAGAAGGATAAAACGTTTATCATTCCCAGATGCACAATGTCCCAAAATGCCAAAATCCATGCAATTTCGCTACTTCAAATGCAAGCTAGTTTCACTACCTAAAATCAAGAATGAAACTATCTTCTTTGTTTTATTCTAATTTATAAAGAGATTTAATACAAATCCTTCAATGCTCCACAACTTTCAATCAGAAGAAAGAGTCATATGCAGATGCAAAATACATGAAGCGACAAAGGTTTCAAACAAAGCATGCACTCAAAGCAATGAGAACTGAAAGAAAACAAGTAGAAACTTGTTCTAACAAGAACTCAATAAAGGATTCAACAACCTACAAATATTCGATGAGTACAATAAAATGCAGAGAAATTGTTTCACAAACCTTCGATAGAAATTAGAAAGGCCTAAGAATATCTGAAGATCAATGAGTGTGGTTGGGGNATGCTTGGGGAAATAGACGACAGTCTGATCACGTGCAAAGGCAGGGTATCTAGCCCAAAATCCACTCGAGAGGATCCCACACATAATTGTGGGTATACCCTTAAGTGAACCCCAATAATACATGCAATCTCTACACCAAGACCAACAAATTAGGGTGAGTAACTCTATCGGCCCTAATGCGACCTCATGATTAACCCTTGTGTTAGAAGGGCTTCCCAGGACAAAATGTAGTAAATGGATTTCACCACTCCCTAACTCAATATTCTATGTTTGTTTACAACTTTGGAAAGTTATATTTCACACCTATTCCAAATCCCTACACCCTAAGTTAATGTAGGTTTGCTACTAGAAAATATAAAAATTTCTAATAAATTTTAGTTTAGCACTTGATTTTTAAGGCTGTTGTTTACTCAAGAGGAAAATGGCATGGACTAAATGATGTTTTGACTGACTCTAAACAATGAAAATAAATGAGAGTGCAAATATTTCACTTCGATGAAAGCTATATTACAAGAAGGATAAAACGTTTATCATTCCCAGATGCACAATGTCCCAAAATGCCAAAATCCATGCAATTTCGCTACTTCAAATGCAAGCTAGTTTCACTACCTAAAATCAAGAATGAAACTATCTTCTTTGTTTTATTCTAATTTATAAAGAGATTTAATACAAATCCTTCAATGCTCCACAACTTTCAATCAGAAGAAAGAGTCATATGCAGATGCAAAATACATGAAGCGACAAAGGTTTCAAACAAAGCATGCACTCAAAGCAATGAGAACTGAAAGAAAACAAGTAGAAACTTGTTCTAACAAGAACTCAATAAAGGATTCAACAACCTACAAATATTCGATGAGTACAATAAAATGCAGAGAAATTGTTTCACAAACCTTCGATAGAAATTAGAAAGGCCTAAGAATATCTGAAGATCAATGAGTGTGGTTGGGGTTGGCCAATCACGGATGACTTGGATCTTGCTTGGATCAACATGCACACCCTACACATCAACAGTGTATCTTAGGTACTATACCATGTCCATGCCGAAGGAGAAATTTTTCCAAGTTGGCATATAGGTTGTGTTGTCATAGAGTCTACAAAACCTACTGAATATGTTGCAAGTGTTCCGCCTAAGTATTTTTGTAGATGAGGATGTCATCCAGATACACCACCATGAAATAATTAGTGAAAGTCCGCAAGATATCATCCATCATCCTCATGAAAGTTGTTGGGGAATTTGTCAAACCAAAGGGAATGACCAACCATTCAAAAATACCTTATTTTGACTTGAAGGAAGTTTTCCATACATTTATTGGTTCTAATGAGACTTGATGGTATCCATACTTTAGATCAATATTACTGAATTATTTGGCCCTCTTTATATAATCAAGGAGATCGTCAATTCGGGGAATCGAGTACCGGTTCCTGACTGTGATTTTATGCAGAGTCACCAAGTCGTGTGTTTATTCTATACCAGAATGATTGGGCTTCCACATGGTGATGAGTTGGGTTGGATGTGCCCCTTGTGGATAAGTTCTTGGATCTGACTCTTGATCTCCTCATTTTCTAGCAGAGAGCGGCGATGGAATGGCCCATTGGGTAGAGGTGCGTCGGGGGTCAGATCGATTGGAAACTTGACCCGACAGTGCAGAGGTACCCCAATAGGTCATGAGAATATGTATTTTTATTCTTCCATGATGTTATCCACTTGATTCTACTATGTGTAGAGGTCAGTTGCGGAGGCCATGGATGTGGCTGCAACATTTTTCTCACTCTGAGAGTGAATCATGAAGAAGACAAACTTCCCAGTCTGAGAAATGACTTTCTTGGATTGCTTGGAAGAGATCAAGGAAATAACACTAGGTGGGACTGGCTCGGGTATCCTATATAATTTCCTTTTCAAAGTAATATTAACACTGTGAGACCTAGACTCATATACAACATGATGTTTCCATAAATAAGCTCTGCCCAAAATAACATCGCAAAATTCAAGGGAAGAAACATCACACAATACCTCATCATTGAATGGATTGATGCCATATGACAGCGATACTATGGGCTGACACAAAGATCCCTTCCTAGACGAAGCCATCCGATGGTGTAAAGTTGCGGGTGCGACGTTTCCGGCAAGGCTAGCCGCTTGACTACCTCTGCTAAGATGAGGTTATTCTGGCCACTGGTCTCAACAATGAAGTGCAACGGAGTGCCTTTTACCCACATCTGTGAATAAAAGAGGTGATCTCCTTCCTCTATCTCATCAAGTTTACCAAATTGGATCTTGGTGGTAATAATGATGACATTGGGTTCCGCATCAATGACCTCTCTCCCCTTTTCTGGTTCTGACTCAGAGTCGGAACCCACATATGATTAAGAGGCTTTTACCTTAGCCAGCAATGACTGATTTGAGTGGAAATCAAAATTTTTATGCCAGGGGCTCTTATGGAAGTCGTACCACTTCCCAGTATCTTTATTCATCTTCCCATTGTTCTTCTTTGCTTGTGGCTTGGACTGGTTTTCCTAAGGTTTCCCATCTTTTCTCTGTCCTTTGTTCTATGGGTTGGGGCTTCCCTTGCCCTGCTTCTATTCTGAGGGGTTCCTAGAACTAAACTATCATGGTTTTTTTTTTAGATACTACCCAATTTTTATGACATATCGATAGGAGATGAAGCGCCCAAAGTCACGTGGGCCCTGTTGGGGTAAGTTAGTACATAAACTTTTTGGGGTCATAACTTTTGCATACGATCTCCGTTTAGGGCGGACGGTAGCTCGTTCGAAAAGGTATTGATGAGGATCTTCATTTATGGGGATCAGTGACATCCCTCGGCTATCATTGAGGTGCTTGATCGAGAAAAATCATTTTTTAGGTCCTCGAAATGGCCTTGGAAGTACAGGAACCGAAAAATTGCTAAAAATAGCAAGTTGACAAAAAAATGTTTTTAGCCAGTTGGACAAGGTGGGTGGCCACCAATATCCTCCTGGATAAATTATAGAGAGTAGTGGGAAGGAGATTATATTTGAAAGAAGGGGAAATGGATAATTATGGGGTAGCAGTATGTGGGAGAAAAATGGCATATATTGGGCATATGAGCTCTGTTTTAGATTTTTTGAAGTGTTGAATGAAGCTGAGACATAGGGATATTTAGTGAGAATCTCAGCATAATTATTTTCCTTCTTTTAGTATCTCTTATTTTTATTTATTCTCTTTTGTTTCAAAGATGAATTATCCTCGTTATAATTTCATGGTGAACAACTGGAGAGATGAAGTTGTTTGGAAATTTGTTGGGTCTTCACAATCAATGGTTGAATATTATTTGGAACTTTCCAAGTTAAAAAAAAAATTGGTATCTGTTTGAAATAAAATTAGTTTCTCTGTTACCCCAATCACTTATTTGATGGGTGTCATAAAAATGCATCAACATCTGGTTCCAATTGTGGGATAGTAACCCCATATGGGTTGCTGAGAATCCAAATATTCTTCTAGCCACCTTCTCCATTGGGCTATGGATTCATCGTCAAACATTATCTCCATATAACAAGTGTTTTATTATGAAAACTTTGACTGAAGATACTAACTATGTACAAAAAATATCTACCTATCCTAACCTACTTGGAGGAAAGAGACACTTTTCAAGTGTAGGTATAGTTCCAATGGATCCATTCAAGCATCCAACTGATCTATGTAATGAACTCCAAAATTTTGTAACATATCAAAGCTTCTATCAAGGAGTCATAAGCATGCCCAAAATGTACTGAAGTAAACTTGAGCCATATTTCCACAAAATATGATTGCATTGCTTGGTTAACAATGGTTTGGAAACATGATTCAATAAAATCCATTCCTAGTTTCTCATCACTGTTGCAGTCTTTGGTTGGATGAGAAGCTTCCCATTTGAAAATATTTTGATCTTTTTTCTTATCCCCATCCCCATCCAAGATTCTTGATTCATTGGCAATGTCCTGAAATCATTGCTCCTTCATCCAATGACAATATTTCCCATCATTGTTCTCAATATTATTTTCTTCCACCAATTCTTCTTTCTACTGACGTTCTTGTGACTTTTTGTCCTCAAGATGAGTCCATTGCAAACCTTTTGCAACACTTTCTACATGATCATGTTGGATGAAATCTTGTTGTGCATTTAGTGGAGACTCCTCAAATCCATCTTTAAACTCGCTATGGTCATTAATCTCAAATTTATAATATGAGAGGTCAAAATTTTCCTTCCACGGAGCATGTGGCTGATAGTATTCTTCTTGAATTCAGACATTAGGGTTCTCACTTTTAGTTTCAGGAACAAAATACAATGCAAAAAAAACTCACATATTTCATTAGATTTTTGTTCTAAATCCTTTCCTCCATTGTCTTTGAACAATATTAGCAAATTTAAGAGATTAACATTGATTTCATGAATGTTTATTTCAATGAATTGAGATTTCTGCATTAAGTCTTTCCAACTACACTTTCCTTCTTACTTTAATACAAATATTAGATTCATGAGCAAGGCATTTTCATAACAACTAAAAATGATGAAAGAATTTGGAAATATTTCTTGAGGAATCTCATTAAGGACTTTCATAAATATGAAAGTCAACTACTTGATTGTCTCTTCCTCATTCATCTAGATTTCAACCAACTTCAAGAAAAGAGAATATGGATATTTCTTTGGGAAATATTTCTCGACAAATAAATTTTCTAATACATCCCAATTGGTGATGGTTCTAGTCAACAATGGATAAAACCATTCACTAGCATTTCCTTTTAGATTTAAGTTAAAGAGTTGGCATGCAACATCATCTTCAGCCAAATTATAAATGTCACAAGAACTATTAAAATTAACGAAATGATTCTCTGCATCCTCTGAAGTATTTCTGAAAAACATGGGAAACCTGTCCATGGAAATATTTGGCAAGGGATGAACTTCTCCTTGCAAATTGAGTGGACTTATGTTCAACTATTTATTTATTTGGGTACCTTCTCCCTTTATTGTAACTTGATCAACTTTTTTTGGGCTTGGTGGGGAATACGAAGTGTCATCACAACATGAAAGAAACTCATAGGAGGAGTCATATAGATCTTCTAGAAATTCTAGAATCTTTTGGGTGGAGTTTCCCGGACATATTTACTCGAAATAATGGAGTTTTAATGATGGAGTCACCGAGGAGATCATCCTCCCAAATATTGGATGATTCTTTGGTTCTATAGAAGTTGGAGTAAATTAATTTTGCCTAAAACTTCAATAAGATGTCCTCAAGTCCATTTGATTCTCCTTGAACAAGGTTTTGAAGAACCTAGTTAATCTTAAAACAATCTACCAGATATTTTTCCAAGACTTAACAATCTACCATGACAAGTGACTTCTCAACCATATAAACAATCTAGTTAATGATCCATCTTGAGTCAAATTTGAAGGTCTGGATCTTAACTTATAGCCTTGGGAAGTTGAGGTTCCAAATAGATTTCCCAGGAAGCTATGAAAAGAGAGCTGACTATTATTTTAGTTTCTAGAATGATTATGGAGAAATTCATCCATTTAAACTTGTCATATTTTCTTCCTTCTCAAATTACCTTTCCAACAAGGTTTAGTTTGCCCCAAAAAGACATCTAGATGAAAATATATGAGCTCTGAAAGATGGAGACTTAGCCACCATAGATATTGTTTGAGGGTGAATCTTGTCCCTTGATTTGATTTTTCCTTTGTTACTCCCACATGCATTATGGGTGGTTTGTATGGGGAAATTCCCCCTAAAATGGGTATAAGGAATAGGCAGGGCGATAAATCCTTTAAAAGAATGACTTATCTCTAATCTACCCCAAAACAACCTAGACTAAGTGATGAGAAAGAGGGAATAGAAGGTTAAGAAGAGAACCTTGAATACTTATGATTGATGTAGACCTCTTCCACTTGTTGTTTCCTCTTAGATCACAGATCTCCTGCCAAAGCTGACCTACAAGGGGTTAAGAATACAACACAAAAACATATAAAATCTTTGGTAATCACTTAAAAGCTTAAACATAGATGTAAATGATCAAATATATAAGAACATGTACACATAAGGTTTTGGGACAAATATATTCTCTTTTATTCATATACAAGATGAAAGGTTACAACCTTTTCTTGTGGACATTGTTCTACAAACCAAGTCCAAGATCCTCTGTTGTCACTCCAAGTGCACCAATACCACATAGAATTCTCATAACCAACATGTCGTCAATGGAAGAAGGAAGGTTTGCATAGGGAGAATGGTTGGAAGGGAAAGTTGAGGATAAAACATAGAGCAAGATGAAAAACTTGTCCAATGAGATGGAAAGGATTTTGGTAGAGTTTTCTTAGTCTCTTGTTCATATTTCTAAATGAATCCCCAAGACCTCTTTTATGTGAGAAAAATATGGTTATTTGGTTTCAGGATGGACTACAGGGGGTAGAATGGTTAGGAAACCCTTCATAGCCTATAAAATCTATTGAAATACATGCAATTTTATAGTTTTTTCATTTTTTGGAGGTAAATGCGGGCTAACTAGCATGCAGCAAGCATATGTATGTGGGATAACTAGCATGCAACACATGTCTGTACGTAGGATAATAGTGCAGCATGGCATGTACATTATCCAAAAAGTTGTTTTTAAAGGAAACCTCAGTAGTATGGTTTGGAAAATGATGCAAATGGATAAACCAATATCTTGGATGCATAGGTGTGGAATTTTTGGAATATAACAAATGTGCCCTAATGTGTAAGGTTAGAAGAGAAACTGGTGGTCAAAATACATTATAACATGTTTATACAGTAGGAAGGCACGGATTCGAGTGAGCCCAAGATGAGTTTTTGTGAACGTGTCATCTACAAAATAATGATAATCTCTCTCAGGTGGGAATACCCATGCTCTGGATAAACTAAGAATGGATGTCAATCAAGTGCACTGTAGATCCATGTCATATAAGATAATCATGACTATGAGACAAATATGAAAGTCTATATAGAGTTTAGCTGCAAACAATACACAATGGATCTACATATCAAAATCATCAGAAGATATACAATGTCATAGAAGTCTTCAAGAGGCATCAAGGCCTATGGCTGGAGATGATAACTTCATAGATCGAGAAACAACTTCAATATATTCAAAACTCAGGTAGGATTACAATAGGATTGTAAGACTCACTACTCTGATGTCTTCGACATGTCGTCATGGAAAGACTAGAGGACCTCGATTATTAGGCACATAACTTCATTGATTCTGAATGTGAACTTGACTAGACTCTCGGGATGGTCGACTCATGAAGGTCAAGAGACAAACTGTAGAATTGTCGACTCAGGTTGGAAAAGACTTCCCTTGGACAAAATCATGAAAAATGATGAGACTCGGGAAACATATTATTGACATAAGGCTTTGATACATGAGGTAGCACAAACTCTTCATATGTTTGGAAGAGTAACCAAATGGAGGAGGAAATAACTATATGTAACGAGACAAACCTCCTAAGGTCATACTATATCCGAATGCTTTCAGAACAAACAAAAGGATGTTCTTTGTCCAAGTGTGACTATCTTGCTTCCTATAAAAGATAATGTATATCTCATCCGTTATTTTTGGGATATTTGACTTTTTTGACTTTTTCAAAATTTTAACGATCTTGAAAAAGAATAAAACAATTCTATGATACAAAGGAGGAAAGAGTGTCACGAGAAATAAAACTAGTTCCAAGTGCATGGAACATATTGATGCTCAGTGCAAGGAGACATGTGTAGGATAAGGACACTCTGGAAAATTCCTCCATGGGTCAAGGTGTCAGATCACAAGGGAAAAAGGTGCTACAAGGCTTGCATCTAAGGAATTCTCTAAAGGTTCAGTAATAGCAACATGAAGCCAGCATTAGGCCAAAGACACAAGGAAGAGACATGCGATGCAATTACATCATGACACAACAAAACTCCTTCCAATGTGAAGTTTTACGATCCTAGAGAAGTTAGGCTCGATGATTTTTCATGTTTAGAGAGTCTAAAAAATGATAAAATAAGACTATAGAGTGATCTTTCTCGTAAATCTAGTCTCCAGGGTCTGAAAAAGAAAAAAATCATACCAAGGAGAACTCTTCTCATCATTGGGGCCATAAGGGCTAGAGTATTCATTTTTCATAATTAGTCTAGTTGGCCTAGAAAAGGGTTAAACTTGTACCAAAGGGACATCTCTTCAAACATTTCTAACGAGTGTGACAGAGGCAAGATCACTCGACTATATTTTCAATTTTAAGGAGTTCGAAAAGAACTTAACTATGGAGTCACCACCTTTTTTGTAATTTAGTCCCCTCATCCTTAAAAAGTATAAAACATAGCTTAGAAGAACTCTTACGGAGAAACATGTCTCACGAGGCGTACTTTTTTCCTAGGTAATCTATTATCCAGAAAAATGATTAAACTTAATCCAAATAGATATTCCTTCTGAGCCAATTAATGAGTGTGAAAGGAATAAGGTCAGTTAGAGATATTTTCATATTTAGGGAGCTTGAAAATAGATTAACTATGGACTTCAAGGGGCTTCCTTTTTTGTAGATAATCTCCAAGGCCCGAAAAAGAAATAAACCAAAACTAGGGAGAATGGCCCTTTTTCACAAATCTAGTCCGTGAGGCATGAAAAAGGGTTAAACTTACGCCTCGGAATACTCTCCTAGCGAACTGTAGCTCCTAGGGTGTACATTTTTCATAAAAATAGCCATCCGGACCAAAAAAGGGGTAAACTATCACCGAAAAGATATGCCTTTGAATTTTCGTTTGATGAGCATGAAGGGAAACAAATCGCTCAACAATCTTTTCAATTTTAGAGAGTCTAAAAATGGCTTAAAGAAAACTACAGGGGGATTCATTTCTCAAGTAAACTAAATTAGACTGAAAAGGATAAATAATTTCTCATTAGATGTCACTTTCATAGTTTAAATGTGTTTGAAAAGAAACAAACCATGCTCTAGGGGAGTCCCGTGGAAAAGGCTAAGAATGATGACTTGGAAGAAGAATGAGGCTTCATTGCAAAGTCATGGCAGGACTAAAAGGACTTGTGTTCCTATGAAGTACTTCGGATTGGGAACCAAAAGGAAAAGAAGGATCTAACTAGGATTCCCATGAAAGGAATGCTCTACCACATAAAGTACGACACACTGATCAGTAAGGAAGGTTAGTGTCGCAATTCAGTGGGTTCAATAAGGCTAAATGAAATAGGAAACGTACAATGCAAAAATTAAAGTAGGGAAAAACCTAACCTATATGCCAGTTTCGAGGTCAATACCTGTCTGAATGGATTGATACGATGAAAAAATGTCAAAGAAAAATGTCTCCAAGATCCTGCATATAAGGCCAATCACACTCATCCATAAGTTAATAAATCCAATATAGATAAAAACTTTGGAAAATAATAGGTTCTATTGAATAAAAAACTTGAAAACAACAAACTTGGACTGTACAATATGGTACAAGGCATCACACATCCTTACGGCTCATGCATGGTACTGGTTCAGTTAGAGCCCACTGCTAGGCTCAGACCAAGAGTCTCTTCGATAGTCAAACTGGAAAGTCTCCCAAAAGGGAAGAAAACACAAACCATGGTGTAAGTCTTCCCATGATATAGAAATCGTAGTCATGGATTCAAGGATAGCCTCATCCGAAGGAAATTCAATATTCAAGAAAACACATGAATGAGGAGGGTGTCATTCCCAAAGGGAGAAGTAAATTGACCATACTCCATATGAAGATGGAGGTTCTATGATTGGCAGAGTCTATGAGTGAATAATCAGAAGCATGAGGGATTTAATATCTACAAACAGTGAGATCATACTCAAAAGCAGAGTCAATATCACTTGGACCAAGAGGGGGAAGCAAGGGATTCCATGCACCCATTGGATATATCAAAGAATCAATTGTTGAGACCAAGTCTCAAGAAGGAAAACATGAGTGAAAAAGTTCCTTCTCAATAGCAACTGAACATTGAGGATAGGACGCCACATAATTTACATGTGGCGGGGTAGAGTCTACATGAATACTAGGAACATATAAAGGGGAATCTTGAACTAATTTTTAATTAGCATGGTGAATCGTTATTATCAAATTCCAACTGGTCGATAGTGAAAATTCTTCCATTGTGAAGGAAATGCATCACCTAGAAGAGTGTAGACACCACAACGTTCATAACATATACATAATCACACCTGAGAATCATATTGAAATCTAACGGGGCTTGCACCACTATAACATCGACAAGGACAATCTTCCCACTTAACGAAATAGGAAAGTAAGGAAGAATCTCCAAATATTCACTAGGACGTCTGTCAAAATCCAAAAACTCGTGGGAAGTAGACACAAGCTCGGGAGAACCCAAATCTTGCCAAGTCGAGGAGTATAAATACTTGCGTAGGCTCCTTCATCCACAATACATCAGTAAATTATTTTTTAATTAACTTCAAACCTTATTTGAAAGGGTGTTGAAGAAGGAATACAAGGATCAAAAAGGTCATTCCAATCAAAGGAAACCACCCTCGGACTTGGAGGGGGTGTGCTTGAAGCGATGGGAATGTCCCCTTATTCTAAAAGTACTAAATTGGAAATGCTAAAAACATAGTCAGTAGACACAACACTCCCCATAAGAAAAGCGGGATCAACCAAATATGTCATCGACATGACCACTTTGGTAGACTCGAAACTGTCTAAGAGAAAAGTGGGATCATCCAAAGATTTCATCAGTGTGACCACTTGGGAAGACTTGATACTCTCCAATAAAAGAGTGAGATCGACTGAAGATTGCATTAGCATGACCCGTTTGGTAGAATCAACACTCTCCAAGAGAAGAGTGGAATCGATCGAATATTGCATCGGCATGACCACTTCCTCAATCAGTTATTGAATAACCTGCGAGACAACATGGTGTGAAGGATAATCACCCCCAAAAATAGGAGTGGGATTGGACAAAGATTGCATTGAAATGACCACTTCATCAACCAAAGGATGAATAAATTGTGGGGAAACCGAAGAAGACTTAGAATTAGAAGATCTTGCAGACATGGACCACAATATTTGTGCCTCTAGAAGTCCAGGGCATAAATGAGTAAGATGATCTCCCTTGCAAATATTACAAGGGAACTTAGGCTTACGTCCTATCCATATAGGTTTGTCAACAAAATAAATGCCACCAACATGACTAGCGGTGGTTGCTTGCTTGTCCTCAACATGACTCACAAATGTTATTGCACCTCTCCAGTATGACTAGAAGAGGTTGGTTGTTGAACTCCAGTGTGAATCATAGGGACTAGGTGTGTTCCCACAACATGACTTGTAGTGGTTGGTTTCACATCTCCAACATGATTTTCATAGGTTGGTGATTGGTCAATAACATGACTCACAGAGGCTAAAAACCTATCGCCAGTATGGCTAGCAGTGACTGGAGTTTTTCCCCCAACTTGACTTGCAAAGGCTGGGTGCTTTCCCCCAGCATGACTTGTAGAGGCTGGTTGTTGTTCTTCAACATGACTTGTAGAGGTTGATGACCTATATCCAAAATGACTCGCAAGGGTTGGTGATTTCTTCTTCCTATTATTCCTCTTTCTATTTCATTTAGACTTCTAGTTACTAGTGTTGGGTATGTGTTATATTCTTTGCATGTGTGTGTGTGGGTGCGTCAAATATGAAAACTGTGTCTGATGATCCCTCTAGTATCTCTCTGTGTGTCGTGTGCGTCGGGCGCTTACCTAGGGGGGTCCCATGGGGGGGCATGTATGCCCCCCCTGGTTATGCGCAACGTTCAGGGCGATGCCCCGATTTTTTTGTTTGGGCAGTTTTTGCTATTTTTAGCGGATTTTTCTATTTTTAGCGGTTTTGTAAATTAATCCCAGATTAAGGGATTAGGGTTTTGGTATCTACAGAATACCTAAAAACATTGAATACATATTTTATGGTGAATTTTGAAATTCATTATAATGAATATAAGAAAGGTTTTCCCGGTTAAGGGTTTCTGGTATAAATCTCTGTGTACTATGTGAATGAGCCATTGATTAATTTTTGTTTTGCTTAAGAATCTATATGAATTTCTTTACTTTGCAGGTTTAAAACTTACATGTGGTATCATAGCTCATTTTTGGCCTCAGAGGGACGCCTTTGTTGTTGAGGGTTTGGCTCGGTCTTGATAGATCAAGTTTATCTTGGGTCTGTGATAAACTTGGGTTTAGTGGGAGATTTTGTAGTGGAGATTCAAGTATAGAAAGAGGAATGGTGATCTCATCTAGAATCGAGATAGAGAAGTTCAACAGTAAAAACTTTGAGCTATGGAATCTCAAGATGGAGGACCTTCTTGTAGAGAAAGAACAACGGATCATTATGGATCCTGGTACACCGTCTACTAGCACAGAGGCTACTGGTACACAACCTACTAGTACACATACTACTAGTATAATAGCTACTGGTATGTCGAAGGAAGATTGGGAGAAGCTAGACATAAGAGCAAGGAGTGCTATTCGACTCTGCCTAGCAGATTCGGTTTTGTTGAATGTCTCAGGATAATCTATAGTCAAGGAACTATGGGATAAGTTGGGGAATTTATATCAATCAAAGTCCCTGGTAAACAAGTTGTTCCTTTGAAATAATTTGTATCATCTTAGGATGGAAGATGGAGATTCTATGACAGAACATCTAAATGCCTTTAATACTCTGGTAAGTCAACTTGTCTCTTTTAATATTACGATTGCAGAAGAAGATAAGTGTATTACTTTGTTATTTTATTTTCCATACTCTTGGGATAATCTGGTTGTAGCAATTGGTAGTACCACTCAATCTACATTGAAGTATGAGGATGTAGTTTCATCCTTGTTATCTGAAGAGATGAGGAAGAAAATCATGGATAGCCATAGCAGAGATGCTTTATTTGTAAGAGGTCGTACCGAAGACATGAATCCTGGTAAACCTTCGAGGGGTAGATCAGTGTGGAAATCTGTACAAGTTGATGGGAAGCAATGGTGTTTATGAGGGGAGTTCATTGTGGAACTCTGTACAATTTGATGGGAAGCACTTATACTAATGGGTGTAACAATTTTGTTGTCCCTGAATAGAGAAATAAAGAAGACAAGACCAATACTATCCCTGGAAAGAAGACCATGCTGTGGCATCAAAGACTAGGATATATTAGAGAAAAGGGCCTTCAAACACTACATGGTAAAGGTATGGTTGAAGGTATGTCTAATTGCACTCTGGATTTTTATTTCTGTGATCATTTCATATATGGTAAACAAAATCGAGTAATATTCTCATCTAGTGCTACAAGAGTAAAGGGGATCTTAGAGTTGATACACAGTGATGTGTTTGGACATGTTCCTGTTCCATCCCTAGGTAAATATGTGTATTATGTTTCATTCATAGATGATTTTTCAAGGAACACATGGATTTATTTTCTTGGAAAGAAATCTGAGGTATTTGATAAATTTAAAGAGTTTAAGGCTCTGGTAGAAAATCAGAAAGAGAAGAAAATAAAGGTATTGAGAACAGATAATGGTGGAGAATTATGTGGAAATAAATTTGAATAATTCTGTAAGAAGTGTGGTATATCAAGGCAGAATACTACTCCATACACTCCTCAGCAGAATGGAGTTGTAGAAAGGATGAACAAGACACTGATGGAAAAATCAAGGAGCATGCTCAGTGGTGTCGGGTTACGACAAGAATTTTGGGCAGAGGCAGTGGGTACAACATGTTACCTACTCAATCGATCTCTTTCATCAACGTTGGATGATAAAACTCCACACAAGTTATGCTCTGGAAAAAAACCCTCTCTTCAACATCTTAGAGTGTTTGGTTGTGATGCTTATGTACATGTTCCAA
>SNQJ01S0158715.1:0-13086 GCA_010110895.2 Picea sitchensis
CTTCCAAAGTGACTGTTGGATGTCGATGCGCCGCTAGTGGGAATCCGTTGAAGAATCTGGGAAAAGTTGTCCATCATCTCATTCCTTTGTTTCTCAAGGACCTCCTTGAGAAACATTTTGATAGGATATCCTACTCCCTCATTGTAATGAACCTCAAATTTATCATATAAAAAAAAAAATTCCTAGGGACACTATCCTCTAAATAACCGAAGTTTATCATCTCGTAAGATGGGTGCTTACATTTCCATTTTGGCTTGGAGTGACCCTTTGTCATATTAATTTAACACATACGAGAAGTTCCAACGAAAAATAGGCATTTTTCTAACTCCTATATCTTACTATGTAGATATTAATACTTAAATGTATTCGCCCATACGTTAGGATTTGAATTTTCATTTTCCTAATTAAGGGAGTCGGGATGAATTCAACTTTGCACGCACATTATTATAACCTTGAAATTAATTACTTGTACTCCTACCTAGCTGAGTCGACATTAGAATCCAAAAGCGTACCAGGAATGACTATTGTTATTAAAGGTGATTTAAGAGAGGGTAACAATGCGCTCTCTCTGATGTTTACGTTTCAGTTATGATAGGATTTGTGCCTCCACCATAACGAACAGAACCCCGACTCGACCCGCTTAGGTCACTGTGTAACTAACTAACTACCCCTCCATGTCCTGTTGGTGTAAAGGAAGGAGCACTTCAAAGTCAAGGTGTAACGACCGATCATTTACACTTGACCGTCATGGTTATACTGTCCTTTAACTTCGTATCTTCGACATTTAAGGGAGTCAAGCGTATCTGCCAGGAGGTGTTAAGACTCTGTCCTGGAATTAATTGAGCCTCAATCCTGATGCCTTGTCCTCCTGTTCTTCCCAATCCTGATGCGCCAACCAAGCCCTAACACATGGCTTGTACTTCCCGGACGGTTAAGGGTGGTATTCGTCCCTCTAGGGTTTTGGCAGTCTCATTTATGTTCTTGTGATTTCGAAGAGGAGGGTTCTGTATTACGCATTGTTACACAGGGAAGGGTTACCGCCTCGACAACCATCATTGGTGAAGTTAGCAACAACATCCGTTTACCTGGTAAGATTCTATGGAACTATCAAATCCTAAGTTAAAACAAAGGGTTCATGGGGTGTGTTTAAGAAGAGCTTTCCTTCCTGTATTAGATTCAGAGTCTACACGATTTCTCCCATCATACTAATGTAGACTGTAGAAGAGGTTATTACCGAGAGTTCTCTCTCTATACCCCGTGATCCTGCACCCTCTGTTTGTGTCCCGGGGGTTCCTACAGGTTCTTTTATTTCACTTTGAGATTGGTAACTGTTTCGAAGATCACAACCGTGTAGCATAGAAAGGGTTCATTCATATGTCGTAGAAAGATAAAAGGGTCTACCATAACTGTCCTCCTCTGTGTTTGATGCATTTTATTTGTGGTATAGTGGTGGCCTTCTGGTAATTTATCTCTTAGTGAGTTGGGGTATTTCCTGAGCACATCTATTGTTCATATATATCTATAATGCCTTTCCTCACGTTCTTCATTTCTGTTCGTACAAAGTTTTTGTTTATAATAGATTGATCTTCTTGAATTCGCAGTGTTATTTCCTCTGTTAATTATTTGTTTAAATTCTGTGCGAAAGAGGTATCTTTGTATTAATGGTGGGACTTTGTTTTGTTATGAGGTACCCACCAGAAGTTCCAAGCATCAATCTCCCCGGCCATGGTCACGTACAAATCCAGGCACGGTCACTGGAGACCGTGGTGTTTTAAGTTAAGTAGTCCAGCATCCCTGTGGATCTCAAACTATACATTCGATTTTATAAATTGAAGTTTAATACTTTGCTAACGCCTTCCTGTGATGGTCGAATGCAGGGATGTCCACTCCTCGACACAGGTATCTCCCTCTGTTCAATGTGACAAAGGTACTCGAGTTCCATAAAAATGGCTCTCAACTCGCTTCTTAAATCAAGCATGGAAGTCACGATTCTGTTCGTAGTGTTTCTGTTGTGATGACTATTTTGGAAAAAGACTTATCTTCAGCGTTCTGTATATTACTCCTGTGATTTAATGTATTCGGAACAATTTTTACTAGTTAGAATGGCCATCATTACTAGATTTGGTTGATGACAGTCTGGGTAGTCTTTTGTTATTGAAAACTGTCTATTTGGACTTTTTCCCTAAAGGAGTCATTCGGAGGCAGGTTTCACAAACCAAAACTCTGCGTTTTCTTTGTAGAATTTATGTCCTTTCGATAGATTTTATCCTCCGAATCAATTGCACTACTCTGGATTTTCCCTTGGAAAAGCTTTATGTAAAAAAATACGAAGCAAAAGTTTGCTAGTTATTCTAAATGGAAATGTCGCAACCCTAAATTTCTTGTATTCTTTCTGCACACAGAATAAGTAAGAAGTGTCACCATTAATGATGTATCGGCAAAGTCATTGATTCGCTTCCCTGTCGTATGATGCTAGCATGATTAAATCGTCCCATTTAGGATAGTCTTACTCCCTGGATTTTGTTCACTCCCCTATGTTTCATCGTTCTAGACTATATGAATGAAATTTTGTTCTCTTTTTGAATTAAATTTACAGAATGGAAATAAATGCATATATCTGTCCTGTTCGTTCATTGATAAATATTCGGTTCTATTTAAAGTTTGAACCTACATATGCATGTAATAGTTCTATTCATGCAATGACTCGTATTCGACTCTATTAAATTTTGAAACATATATGTATGCATATAATAGCTCTGTACGTTCATTGATACATATTCGACTCTGTTTCAAAGTTCTAAGTCACATATATGCATATATTCGCTCCGTTCGTTCATTGATATGTATATTCAACTCTGGTTAAAGTTTTAAAACATATATACGCATATATTCGCTCTGTTCGTTCATTGATATGTATATTCGACTCTGTTTAAAGTCTTGAAACATATATACGCATATATTCGCTCTGTTTTTTCACTGATACATAATTCGACTCTGTTTAAAGTTGAAACATATATACACATATATTCGCTCTGTTCGTTCACTGATACATATTCGATTCTGTTTTTAAAAAAAATTGATTTCCAGAATTAAGTCTACAATTAAACACTACAGTCTATTTACTGAATTTCGAGTATCCATTGTTCTAGGTTATTGTATGCATACCATCGTTAAGGATCCCATTAGAGTAATAACCAATTCGTCCAACAGAGGTAGAATACTGAATATTTAGGTACAGGAAAAGACTTACAGCAGTTATACGATCATTAAAACAAATACTAGAACTCCTTTCTGTATAGCTATAATATGTACAGTATATCCAATAAAAAAAATCATTCAAACATATAGAGTTTAGAGTAACATATCTGAACTAAACTTGCAGAGAAAACAAATGGAACAACCACGTTCCTCCCAACCGTAGAATCGAGCAGCCACGATTACTTGCCCGATTCACCCCCTAGCCTAACCATGAGTCCATAAGGGCGAACTTGGAAATCCCTCTATAGCCCTGTCCTTCAATTCAGTTCCTTTTCTCTTGCCTCGCACCCTTTCAGTTTTCATAACAGCAAGTGAAAAAGATAAAAAACAGACTCTTTCCCCATGCATACTCAGCAGTGTCCTGCCTCCTCACATATGCTTATTTGTAACTTGCCTAGGTCTTTTCCTTCCTTGGAATTTTTGCAACTTCCTAAATCCCTGATTTTCAGGGGCTGCCAATGGCCAAATCACTAATTTTCCACTTGTAAAAATCAGCCTAGGGGTAGTTCCAACATGTTCCCCACTTATGGAGTCATGGTCAGCTGCTTTTAACCTGGTTGTTCCATTTGTCTTCCTGCAATCAATATAAAATATTCTCTTTTTTTAAACAAGTGTCATTGTCAAAATAGTTAGTTGGGTCAAATCCAACAGTCATAACAATTTATTACAATTAACAAATTCGGGATTCGGAATTGGCAAAAATGCCAAAATTTTCCAAATTCGAATTTACCAAAAACAGAATAATTTCCCAAAAATTTAAATTTCCAAAATGTTTTATTTTGGGGGATGTCACATCCTTTCCCCCTTCAATAAAACATTGTCCTCAGTGTTCGTTCCTTTCTTGGAACAATATTGGATGATATTTCCGCAAATCTCCCTCCAATTCCCAAGTGGCCTCCTCAGGACTAAAGTGCTTCCATTGCACCTTTACCTGAGCGACGGCTCTGTTCCAAAGTGTTATTTCTCTCCGGTCTAGAATGCGTAGGGGTTCCACCTGGAATTCGCCTTTGGGTTCCACCTGTACCAAGTTCCAATCAATCATATGAGTAAGGTCGTGAACATATTTTTTTAATAAAGAAACATGAAATACATTATGAATTTTTAGATTCCCTGGGAGTGCAAGTTGATATGCCACGAGTCCAATTCAAGCTAGTATCTCGAAGGGCCCACAGAATATGGGTGCCATCTTGGAACGGTTTCCTAGCTTCAACGAGCTTTTTCGAGCTTTGACCTTCAAATATACATGGTCTCCCGCTTGAAACTCTAAGTGTCTTCTTTTCAGATCTGCATAAGTCTTATGTCTGTCATGTGCTTCCTTCAAGTTCTGTTGTACCTTTCTTACCATGTTCTCCATTTCTTGGAGCATCTTTGGTCCAACCATGAGTCTATCAGCCGGGTTATCCCAACCAATTGGAGTCGTACACTTCCTGTCGTACAATACTTCGAAAGGGCTCAACTTTGCTGAAGTTTGGTACCCATTGTTATACACAAATTCTACCAAGTGTATATAGTCCTTCCACTTGTTTGGTTTTGTTCTTACGTACATGCGGAGCATATCCTCTATGATTTGGTTTGTCATTTTAGTTTGTCCATCCGTTTGTGGATGATAACTTGTACTAAAATTCAAGTTGGTATTGAGCCCTACAAAAAATTCCTTCCAAAAGGCGGAGGTGAATTTGACGTCTCTATCTGAAATCACCGTTTTAGGAATACCATGCAGTCTAAAGATTTCTTTCATGAATATTTCAGTAATGTTTATAGCTTTAAAAGTAGAATTTACAGGAATAAAATGTGCAGACTTACTGAGTTTATCGATTACAACCATGATAGAGTCATTATGTTTCTGAGTTTTAGGCAAACCTGTTATAAAGTCGAGTGATATAGTCTCCCATTTTCATTCTGGTACTGGTAATGGTTGTAAGAGGTCGGCTGGATGCTGGTGCTCGGCCTTAACCTGCTGACAATCTTGGCACCTAGCCAAGTATTCTGCGGTTTCTCCCTTCATATTAGGCCAATAAAATAATTTCCTAAGTGTTGTTATTATTTTCTGGTAACCTGGGTGGCCAGAATATGGCTTCGTAGCACTTCGTCCAAGATTGTTAATTTTAACCATGTTGAATATGGTATGTAAAGTCTATTTTTAAATCATAGAAGTCCCTTCTCGTCGATACTTAGATCTGGTGTATCTGAGTTCGTGGTATTGTTTGGTAATTCTTCCATCATTTTAGTATAGTTTTCGTCATCAATACCTGCCATCCTTATTCTTTCTTCCAGATCACTTTCTGCTCTGCTGAAATTCATCTCAAATAACCCATGGATTCTTCTACTTAAAGTGTCTGCTACTTTGTTTTCCTTGCCCTTGATATGTCTAACCTCAAAGTCGAATTCTCTTAAGAAGGATAACCACCTTGCTTGCCTTGCGTTAAGATCTGGTTGGTTAAACAAATATTTCACCCCGCTGTTGTCTGTTAATAATAAGAATCTTCTGCCCATTATGTAATGTCACCACATCTTTAAGGTGTGTATTACTGCTGCCAATTCTAAGTCATGAGTGACGTAATTTCGCTTTTGTTCTTTTAATTTCTGGGACTCATAACAAATAACATGTCCTTCCTGAGTTAGGACACCACCTAGCCCTTCTTTACTTGCATCGACACATACAGTGAAATCTTTATCTGGGTCTGCTACTTTCAATATGCGTGTCATTGTCAATAAATCCTTTAGTTTGTTGAAGCTGTCTTGAAATTTCTCTGACCAGTTATACCTGGTTCCTTTCTTTTGTAATGATGTTATAGGGTAGGCTATCTTGGAAAACCCTTCTATAAACCTATGGTAATATCCAGTGATTCCCATGAACGACTGTATATCTTCTATATCTTTAGGTATCGGCCATTCCATAATGGATTTCGTCTTTTCTGGGTCTACGACAATGCCTTCTGCTGAAATTACATGTCCAAGGTATTGTATTTCCTTCTGATAGAAGTCACACTTGTCGAAGTTGGCGTACAGTTTGTGCTTCCTTAACGTTTGCAGAACTATCTGTAAGTGTTCCTCATGTTCCTCCTCCGTCTTTGAATAGACCAGGATATCGTTGATGAATACTACCACGAACTTGTCCAAGTACTCACTGAAAATACTTTTCATTAGGCACATAAACGTGCTTGGGGCGTTAGTGAGTCCGAAAGGTATGACTACAAACTCATAGTGTCCATATCTTGTCTGAAATGTTGTTTTGTTTATGTCCTCCTCTTTTATCTGAACTTGATGATAACTAGATCGTAAATCCAATTTTGAAAAGATCTTGGCCCCCCCCTACTTGATCGAACAGATCATTTATCCTTGGTAAGGGGTATTTATTCTTAATAGTCATTTTGTTCAGTTGTCTATAATCGATACATAATCTTAGCATGCAATCCTTATTTTTCAGAAAGAGGACTGGTGCTCCCCAAGGTGAGACACTTGGTCTGATATACTCTTTGTCCAACAATTCCTATAATTGTATTTTTAATTCTGTCAGTTCTGGTAGACTCATCCGGTAAGGTGCCTTTGAGATAGGGGTAGAACCGGGTAACAGATCTATGGAGAAGTCTATTTCCCTTTTAGGGGGTAATTCTGGTATCTCATCCACAAACATGTCTCTGAAATCACGTAAGACAAAAAATTCTTCCAACTTTGGCTTGTCCTTCTTTTCTGCTAGACTCGTCACTTGGATGGCATAAACTTGGCATCCTTTTCTCACACATTTCTTTAGTTGCATTGCTGAAATTTGTTTGACTGATACCGGTTTTGGTATACCTTGGGCTGTCCTGGTGGTGCCAGAATCATCTTTATAGTTAAGTATCTTTGTATAGCAATTTAATATTGTTTTGTGTCGTTCTAACCAGTCCATCCCAATAATCATATCGTAAGATCCTAGTGGTAGGATGTTTAGATCGGTCCTTATAGTTTGACCATCTAGGCTGAACTCAAAATCTGGAATATAGTCAATTACTTTCCTTTTTGTACCTATCGCTAGTTGCACAAGCCATGATTTTGCATGCTTCAGTCTCTTAAGTTTATTTGACTCTACTACCTTCGGAGTAATATAACTTAATGTTGCTCCGGGGTCAATTAAAACAAAAATTCGAGTGTTCTGGATTTTACCTTCGACTTCTACCATTGAGGACTGGTGGTCAGTTTGTCGTCCGTCAATGGCTGCATTTATCCGATGTAGGCTCCTGCCCATGTCTCCCACTGTCGAGGCTTCTTGTAGGTTATGGAAAACAGTTCTGTTTGTTGAACTCAAACGTGGGCAGTTCCTCCTGATATGAGGTTCTCCACATTCCCAACACTTCAATGGATTGCAGGAGCTCTCCCCGAACCTTTTCGCTCCCGGGTTTGTCGATTTTCCACTGCCTTGAGTATTCGGAGGATTGGAGTGAAAATTATTTCTCGGAAAACTCTTTGTTGTATTCCGATAAGGAGATGGCTGGAACCCCTTCTTCCGTTGGTTCATTCGATCTTGTTTCTTGTCCTTCCAGGCTTTGGGAAACTATGCTCGCTATTTATATTGGTCATAGCACATCCGTGCTTTTCTGAATACTTCAGTTAAGGATTTGGGGTTGTCAAACTCAATTCTGTCCTTGTAGGACTGTGGTAGACAGCTTATAAATCGCTGAATTTTTACTTTATCCTCTTGGATGTATGGTACGAACCTTAGCAGATCCAGAAATTTATTTATAAGGTCCTCCATCGTCATCTGTCCAAGTCGTAACTCGTAAAATTCCTTTGTCTTCCTTTCATAATAATTTTCAGAAAGGTATTGTTTCTTGAAATACTTTTTAAAGTCAGACCATTCCAACTATTTCTCCTTTAGGCCCTTGTTCAATTTCAGATCTTGCCACCAAATACTTGCCTTCCCTTTCAGATTGTAGATGGCCATCCTGACCTTCATGTTGCTGGAATAGTTGTAGATTTGGAAACACTTTTTGATGTCCAATAGCCATGCCTCTTCTTCTTCTCCTGTTCTGGATTCCCCATCAAAGATAGCGGGTTTAATTTTTTTAAATTCTCCTTCAAGGTGGTCTACTTGTTTTCTTTTTCTGTCAGTTTTAGTTCCATCCTCAGCTGGAGGTGTTCCTTCAGACGAACTGTCTCCTTTTCTTGTTTCTAGCCCTGAGTTCTTGGAGGCTCTCTTGCTGACTTATTCATCGTTATTATTGTCCTTTGGGATTTTCTTGGTCACTATACTGTGCAGCAGGACTTCGTTTATCTCCTGTTGTTCTTGTTGTGCCTTCTTCAATTTTTCATTGTCGGCTTTAAAGATCTGTAGCTCAACGATTAGGTTCCTCATTGTTTCCAACACTTCTGTGGGTGAGCTTCTGTCACTATTATGCCTTGTATCTCCAGGAGGTCTTTGCTATGGATTTTCTTCCATCCTGTTTTCTGCATTGTCTTGAGCTGCCATACTTATTCACCAAAACAAAGAAAGTTTTATGTTTGTAACCACACAATTTATTAGTTTTTATCTAAAAATATATATATACTAAGCACTACAGTGGTCCTGTTCAGGCCCAGTGTTGTAACTTTCGCTCTGTTACCATATGTAATGAACCTCAAATTTATCATATAATTTTTTTTTTCCTAGGGACACTATCCTCTAAATAACCGAAGTTTATCATCTCGTAAGATGGGTTCTTACATTTCCCTTTTGGCTTGGAGTGACCCTTTGTCATATTAATTTAACACATACGAGAAGTTCCAACGAAAAATAGGCATTTTTCTAACTCCTATATCTTACTATGTAGATATTAATACTTAAATGTATTTGCCCATACGTTAGGATTTGAATTTTCATTTTCCTAATTAAGGGAGTCGAGTTGAATTGGACTTTGCACGCACATTATTATAACCCTGAAATTAATTACTTGTACTCCTACCTAGCTGAGTCGACATTAGAATCCAAAAGCGTACCAGGAATGACTATTGTTATTAAAGGTGATTTAAGAGAGGGTAACAATGCGCTCTCTCTGATGTTTACGTTTCAGTTATGATACAATTTGTGCCTCCACCATAATGAACATAACCCCGACTTGACCCGCTTAGGTCATTGTGTAACTAACTAACTACCCCTCCACGTCCTGTTGGTGTAAAGGAAGGAACACTTGAAAGTCAAGGTGTAATGACCGATCATTTACACTGGACAGTCATGGTTATACTGTCGTTTAACTTCGTATCTGCGACATTTAAGGGAGTAAGGTGTATCTGCCAGTAGGTGTTAAGACTCTGTCCTGGAATTAATTGAGCCTCAGTCCCGACGCCTTGTCCTCCTGTTCTTCCCAATCTTGATGCGCCAACCAAGCCCTAGCACATGGCTTGTACTTCCCGGACGGTTAAGGGTGGTATTCGTCCCTCTAGGGTTTTGGCAGTCTCATTTATGTTCTTGTGATTTTGAAGAGGAGGGTTCTTTATTATGCATTGTTACACAGGGAAGGGTTATCGCCTCGACGACCATCATTGGTGAAGTTAGCAACAACATCCGTTTACCCGGTAAGATTCTATGGAACTATCAAATCCTAAGTTAAAACAAAGGGTTCATGGGGTGTGTTTAAGAAGAGCTTTCCTTCCTGTATTAGATTCAGAGTCTACGCGATTTATCCCGTCATACTAATGTAGACTGTAGAAGAGGCTATTACCGAGAGTTCCCGCTCTATACCCTGTGATACTGCGCCCTCTGTTTGTGTCATGGGGGTTCCTACTGGTTATTTTATTTCACTTTGAGACTGGTAATTGTTTCAGAGATCACAATCGTGTAGCACAGAAAGGGTTCATTCATATGTCGTAGAAAGATAAAAGGGTCTACTATAGCTGTCCTCCTCTGTGTTTGATGCATTTTATTTGTAGTATAGTGGTGGCCTTCTTTTAAATTATATCTTAGTGAGTTGGGGTATTTCCCGAGCACATATATTGTTCATATATATATATATAATTCCTTTCCTCACGTTCTTCATTCATGTTCGTATAGAGTTTTTGTTTATAATATATTGATCTTCTTGAATTCGCGGTGTTATTTCCTCTGTTAATTATTTGTTTAAATTCTGTGCGAAAGAGGTATCTTTGTATTAATGGTGGGACTTTGTTTTGTTATGAGGTACCCACTAGAAGTTCCAGGCATCAATCTCCCCAGTCATGTTCATGTACAAAACCAGGCACGGTCACTGGAGGCCATGGTGTTTTAAGTTAAGTAGTCCAGCATCCCTGTGGATCTCAAAATATACATTCGATTTTATAAATTGAAGTTTAATACTTTGCTAACACCTTCCTGTGATGGCCGAATGCAGGGATGTCCACTCCTCGACGCAGATATCTCCCTCTATTCAACTTGAAAAAGGTACTCAGGTTCCATAACAATGGCTCTCAACTCGATTCTTAAATCAAGCATGGAAGTCACGATTTTGTTCGTAGTGTTTCTGTTGTGATGACTATTTTGGAAAAAGACTTATCTTCGACGTTCTGTATATTACCCCTGTGATTTAATGTATTTGGAACAATTTTTACTAGTTAGAATGGCCATCATTACTGGATTTGGTTGATGACAGTCTGGGTAGTCTTTTGTTATTGAAAACTGTCTATTTGGACTTTTTCCCTAAAGGAGTCGTTCGGAGGCGGGTTTCACAAACCAAAACTCTGCGTTTTCTTTGTAGAATTTATGTCCTTTCGATAGATTTTATCCTCTGAATCGATTGCACTACTCTGGATTTTCCCTTGGAAAAACTTTTTTTTTAAAAATACGAAGCAAAAGTTTGCTAGTTATTCTAAATGGAAATGCCGCAACCCTAAATTTCTTGTATTCTTTCTGTGCACAGAATAAGTAGGAATTGTCACCGTTAATGATGTATTGGTGAAGTTACTGATTCGCTTCCCTGTCGTATGATGCTAGCATGATTAAATCGTCCCGTTTAGGATAGTCTTACTCCCTGGATTCTGTTCACTCCCCTATGTTTCATCGTTCTAGACTATATGAATGAAATTTTGTTCTCTTTTTGAATTAAATTTACAGAATGGAAATAAATGCATATATATGTCCTATTCGTTCATTGATAAATATTCAGTTCTATTTAAAGTCTGAACCTACATATGCATGTAATAGTTCTATTCGTGCATTGACTCATATTCAACTCTGTTAAAGTTTGAAACATATATGTATGCATATAATATCTCTTTACGTTCATTGATACATATTCGACTCTGTTTCAAAGTTCTGAATCACATATACGCATATATTCGCTCTGTTCGTTCATTGATATGTATATTCAACTATGTTTAAAGTTTTAAAACATATATACGCATATGTTCGCTCTGTTCATTCATTGATATGTATATTCAACTCTGTTTAAAGTCTTGAAACATATATACGCATATATTCGCTCTGTTTGTTCACTGATACATAATTTGACTCTGTTTAAAGTTGAAACATATATATGCATATATTCGCTCTGTTCGTTCACTGATACATATTCGATTCTGTTTTTTTTTAAAAATGATTTCCAGAATTAAGTCTACAATTAAACCCTACAATCTATTTACTGAATTTTGAGTAGCCATTGTTCTAGGTTATTGCATGCATACCATCGTTAAGCATCCCATTAGAGTAATAACCAATTCATCCAACAGAGGTAGAATACTGAATATTTAGGTACAGGAAAAGACTTACAACAGTTATACGATCATTAAAACAAATACTAGAACTCTTTTTTGTATAGCTATAATATGTACAGTATATCCAATAAAAAAAATCATTCAAACAGATAGAGTTTAGAGTAACATATCTGAACTAAACTTGCAGAGAAAACAAATGGAACAACCACGTTCCTCCCAACCGTAGAATCGAGCAACCACGATTACTTGCCCGATTCACCCCCTAGCCTGACCATGAGTCCATAAGGGTGAACTTGGAAATCCCTCTACAGCACTGCCCCTCAATTCAGTCCCTTTTCTCTTGCCTCACACCCTTTCAGTGTTCATAAAAGCAAGTGAAAAAAGATAAAAAATAGACTCTTTCCCCAAGCATACTCAGCAGCGTCCTGCCTCCTCACATATGCTTATATGTAGCTTGCCTAGGTCTTTTCCTTCCTTGGAATTTTTGCAGCTTCCTAAATCCCTGATTTTCAGGGGCCGCCAATGGCCAAATCACTAATTTTCCACTTGTAAAAATCAGCCTAGGGGTAGTTCCAACATGTTCCCCACTTATGGAGTCATGGTCAACTGCTTTTAACCTGGTTGTTCCATTTGTCTTCCTGCAATCAATATAAAATATTCTGTTTTTTTAAACAAGTGTCATTGTCAAAATAGTTAGTTGGGTCAAATCCAACAGTCATAATAATTTATTACAATTAACAAATTTGAAATTTGGAATTGCCAAAAATGGAAAAATTTTCCAAATTCGAATTTACCAAAAATGGAATAATTTCCCAGAAATTTAAATTTCCAAAATGTTTTATTTTGGGGGATGTCACACTCATATTTCTTTTCTTCCCCCATGGGTGGTCTTCGGGGTTTGCGAGGTTGATCTTGCAAAGGTTCAACTAGATCAATCCCCAACTCCTTATACCCAGACCTCATTGGGGACATGCAAAGAAAGATCGAGAACGAGCAGACCGCTCTAATACCACTGATCCGGATTTATGTAGGAACACAATGAAATGAAAAAATACACATAAACACAAAGATGCAACAGAAATAAGACTTCATTTCATTAATAAAAAATGACTGAAAAATGCTTACAGACAGAATGGAAATAAACTAGCTAGGGCGTTGGTAGCTTATCTCTGAGAAGAGATGTGGCGGCTA
>SNQJ01S0158715.1:21974-33647 GCA_010110895.2 Picea sitchensis
GTATCAATATGATATATTTTCCCACACATGAATATATGAAAATCCTAAATGCATTATTAAAATATTAATACATCATTAAAATAATACATTAATAAAGTATTAATACTTAACAAAGTATTAAGTATTAATAATGTAATGTATAGTTAATAGCTACAAAAAAATATTAAATTATTAATACATTAATAATGTATTAAAACATTAAAGTAATAATGTATTAATGCATTAAAGTAATATATTAATACATTGTATAAATATGATATATTTTCCCCACATGAATATATGAAAACCCTAAATGCATTATTAAAGTATTAATACATCATTAAAATAATACATTAATAAAGTAGTAATACTTAACAAAGTATTAAGTATTAATAATGTAATGTATAGCTAATAGCTACAAAAGAAGCTCTGAAGACCTAATTGAGAATTTGTTTGGTACTTAGTTGGTCAAGCTCTACAGCTCTCAAGACCTAATAATTTGCAATGGAGTAATGAAGTGGCCAAACTCCAACCAAATGACCTGTATTCATGGGCTAGGTAGTGGTGTTGTAGATTATGTGATATCTGATATCCTTATTTCCAACTAAATAACAACTTTTGACCTTTTAAATGACCATGAGCCTGACTCTCATCATAAACCTTTAACCCTAAATCTAAAATTTTCCATGCATAGGAGCACCATTGAAGAGAATTCTGATAATGAAAGGAATTTGCACTTTGAAAAAAGTAAAGTTGACATTTTCTTAAAGGATTTAAATAGTAAATTAAAACTCCTAACTTATAAGGACAACATTGAAGAACTCTATCATAATTTTACAACTACCCTTTCCACTCCCATTAACAAGTTCTCTTTAGAGGTGTCCCATAAAAAGAATAATAGAACAACCAACCCTTGGTATGATAAAGAATGTAAAATTGCTAGGAAAGCCATTAGGGATGCTTCTAACGAGCCCTTAAAACTCAATAAGATCAATACGTACAAAGCCCTAATTAAAATGAAGAAAAGATACTATATCAATAAAAGGCAAGAGCAACTTTCACAACTATACAAGTTGGATCCTAAGAAGTTCTAGAGAAAAATTCTAAAACGCAATACTAAAGAAAATAATAGGATTCCCTTAACGGACTGAAATTCCTACCTTAAAAGTCTTTACGAGTTTCCTAATGCCATGGACACCATTCATATTGTCCCTACAAAGGAAGAAATTTTTTCTTTAGATGACATAGAGTTCAGGGTTAAGTGGCTCGCAAATGGGAAAGCTAAGGACATTGAAGGCTACCAAGCTGGAGATTTTAAAATTGGAGGGCCAATCATTATCCCTCACATACACAAGCTCTTCAATTTAGCAGTCAAGCAGGGTTTCTCTAAACCTTGGATGCAAAGCCTCATTGTTCCTATTTTTAAAAATGGGGATAAAAACATTCCATCTAATTATAGGACCATTATGATTAGCCTGATTTTAGCCAAGCTTTATGGAATTATTTTGGAAAAGAAGATTAGCATTTGGCTAGAAAATCACGGTAAAAGAGCTAAAGCCCAGGTCGGGTTTATGAGATATCATTCAACTGTGGACCATATTGTTACCTTTAGGATTATTGTAGAGGAGTTCCACAATACTAAAACCAATCTTTTTTGTTGTTTTGTTGACTTTAGAAAAGATTTTGACATGGTTTCTAGGAAAAACCTTTGGAATAGGTTGGAAGAGATAAAAGTGCCTCTCGAGTTGAGGGCTGCTACAATAAGGATGTATGAGAACGTTATTTCTAATTTTAAAAACACTGAGGGCTGGTCAAAAGAGATTAACTGCAATATCAGAGTCAAACAAGGTTGTCCCTTGTCCCCTACCCTTTTTGTCATTTACATTGATAAATTAGAAGAATGCTTGGAAAAAGCAGGTTGTGTGAGCCCTACTCTCACTGGTATAGTCATCAATCTTCTTCTTTATGCCAATGATATTGTTCTTATGGCAAGGAGTCCCCATGATATTGAAAACCAACTAAGAATCCTCAAGGATTTTTGCTCCAATATGGGTATGACTGTTAATACTAATAAGACTAAGGTCATGATTATTAAATCCAATACGATCCCTTATGATACCTTGGTATATGACAACAACAACTTGGAGGAAGTGACTTCGTACAAATATCTTGGAATTGATATTCACCACAAGCTTAATTGGAATTATAGCATTGAGAAAAGGGTTATTGGGGGATGGAAAGCTTATTATGGGCTTGAAAACAATTGTAAATCAGTTGAACTTTGGAGTTGGGATAAGAAGAAACTCCTCTTTGAGACTCTTTTTACACCTGTTATTCTTTATGGATGTGAAATCTGGGGCTGTAGTATCTCTCGTGAATCCTGGAGAAAGATAGAGAAAATACAAAAGAATTTTATAACCTATAATCTCAAAATTAAAGGAAATACGCCCTATCCCATTCTCCTCGTAGAAACAAGCCTCTCCCCCATTGAGAGTGTGGCTATGACTAGATACCTAATGTATAAGAACAAGTTAAACAACATGGAAGACAAAAGGATACCTAAAATTGCTTCCAAATCAAGTCATAACCACCATCGACTCAAGCGGGGATGGCATAAAGATGCCCAGTCTTGGCTAAACTATTGGGGAATCATGGAAGAAACCATTTTTTAAAATAAAGATACTATTAAAAAAAATGTCAAATCAAAATTTAAGGAAAAAATGTGGTGTGAGGTTTTGTTTGTCACATGACATCGTAAAGTTATGGTAATCAAATTACGATGAAGGGTTTTTGTTTTTCACATCATGGTGTTGGAATAGGTTTCTCACAGTCCAACAGTGGGTTATATTCGTCCCATTGTCATGTTGTGAAATGCTCGTCTCTTTGAAATGTCGATCTTGTTTGTCGCATTGCCACATTCAGTTGTGTACATTACATTGTTGCAATGGGTTGTGTTAGTCCCATTGCAACATTTGGAAATGTCTATCACAATATGACATGAAGATATGTGAGTCACATTGGAATGCAAGGACGTGTTTGTCACATAACAACAAGAGCGGTATGTTCGTCACATTGTGATGTACCTTTATGTTCGTCACATTACGACAAAATGACTATGTTGATCACATTGTGATGTGCATTTATGTTAATCACATTGCGACGAAATGACTATGTTTGTCACATTGTGAGGACAAGGCTATGTTTGTCACATTGCAATGTTACTATGTTTGGTAGATTGCAATGTTACAATGTGCGACACATTGTGACGTTTGGAAATGTTTTACACATTGCAACCTTGGGATATGTGCATCACAATGCAATGTGAGGCAATGTTCGTCACATTGGGATGACAAGGCGATGCAAGACACATTACAATATCTGGAAATGACTGTCACAATGCGATGTGAGGATATGTGCGTCACATAAGAACGTGAGGATATGTTCGTCACATTGTGACGACATGGTTATGTTCATCACATTGTGATGCTGCTATTTTTGCTAGATTGCAACGTTACTATGTTCGACACATTGCGACATTTGGAAATGTTTGTCACATTGAGATGTCAAGATATATGCATTACATTGTAACATGAGGAAATGTTTGTCTCATTGTGAAGATAGGGCGATGTGTGACACATCACGGCCTCCGTTGATGTTCGTCAAAATGCGACATTACTATCCACTTTACGATGACATGGCCATGTTGAACACATTTGGATGTCTAGAAATGTTTGTCACAATTCAATGTTAGGATATATGCATCACATTGCAATACTGGGGCTATGTTCATCACATTGTGTCATTACGATATTTGGTAGTTTGCAACGTTACTATGTTCATCACAGTGCGACGTTTGAAAATTTTTGTCACATTGCGACGTCGAGATATGTACATCACATTGCAACATGAGGAAATGTTGATGTTCGTGACATTCCGACATTATTATTACTATCCACATTATGATGACATGGCCATGTTCATCACATTGTGACATTAGTTTATGTTCGTAACATTGCGACGTTACTATTTTTAGAATTTTGTAACATTACTATGTTCATCAGAGTGCAACGTTACTGTGTTCGTCACTGTGCAATGTCACTACGATCGACACAGTGCAACATTACTATGTTCATCATGTTGTAATGTCCATTTTTGTTCGTGAGATTGCAAAGTTGGACAATGTTCATCGCATAAGAAGGTTGGTTTGTGTTCAATATGTTAAGATAGCGAATTTATGGAAAAGTTTATATATATATATATATATATATATAGGTTTCCTTTGTGAAATATAGGAATTTTCAACTAATGTTATATATTACATAGAAGACAATTTATATTATATAGAAGGAAATTTAGAATCAACCACCTAAACAATAACAAAATAATATGTTATTCTCAATCTAAAATAATTAAAAATTTCTAATTATAAATAACTAAAAATCATATAAACACAACCACCTAAACAATAACATAATAACATGTTATTCTCAATCTAAAATAATTATAATTTTCTAATTATAAATAACTAAAATTGACTCACAAAATGCATTACTTATTTTTGCTATTTTATGTATCCTTTACCTAATGCAATATGTGCTATTAATTTTAAAATTTTATAAGACATCTTCCGTCATACATACTGTGCTATTAACTTAAAATTTTGATAAGACATTCTTCCATCATACCTTGTAATGGATTTTTAAAATGCCTTAATGGAGATAGTGTAATTTTTTTATATTAACATTAATTCAATTCAATTATTTAAAAAAAAAAAAATCTAATTCTTACCAAAACATTCTTTTCCTAAGGGTTTAAAGTTACCTTACTTTCCTTAAATTACATTACCTTGATCCATATTTCATTAAACCATGAAAACATATTTTACTGTTCCATATTTCATTAAACCATGAAAACATATTTTACTGTTGATACATATTTAGTTGAACCATGAAAATATATTTTAATGTTCATACATATTTCATTGAATCCATGAAAATTTTAACCTTCAATGTAAATAATGCATTTTTTTCAAAATTTTCATTCTAAACACTTGGAAAATAGAAAATAGTTTTCGTTCCATCGCCAAAATGGATAATTTATTTTGTCTAGTTTATGCATTATAAGTCGATCACTACAATTTTACTCCTCCTTACACACGGCCATGAGATTAGCAAAGAAAAATTTGCGCTCTGGGGTTCCATATCAAGTTCCCAACAGTGTAAACATTCCTTGAAATCTTACACTGCAGTTTGCATTTGCATTGAGATGAGGAGAAACTATTGATTTATCACACTACACACACTCGCATTACATGGAAATGTTGTTGGGAAGGCCACAGCCACTGAGGCCGCCGGTGTTGGATAGATCAATGTTTTTCGGATACAGCAATGTGTAAGGAACTTGTGCATAATACCTCCCAGAGTAAAGACTCTTTCAGTAATACCTCCCACATTTATTAACTTATGACGGACAACTACATTGATGTCCATTGTATTGAGCTAATGAGGTATCGATAATTTGTAAAGGGGGTACATTCTACTCAATTGTCTATGAGTAGCTATAATGAAAGGCTCCATAACTGCATGAGTTCCCAGCCTGCGATCGATGGAGATACAATAAGATATCACATGGATTAGGGTTTACACAAGCAATATAATTTAATTTATTAGGGTATACCACCAGAAACTCAGCATATGACTTTACATGTCAGTTTTATTCACTAGCAAAATTATATCTCTGAGATCATTTGCCGCTATTTTGGTATTTGACAAAACAAATATCACGAAAACACTGTACAACGTGCATTACACATACCTACATTTCCGTCGTCCCATTTGCTGCACAGTTTATCCTCTCAAACAATCTTTTAAGACGCTAAATAGTTACATCTTACAGTAATAACTTTCTGAGCTCTTCACGACATACTTGCACACTAAATATGATCTTTATGTTCTTTGTACCCTGCAACATTAGGCTATGCCCTTGGAATTAAACTTGAGACTTATAAGTCTATAAAGAGTTTCAACGACTTAAATCTTCGAGTCGGTAATGGGAAATTTCTGTGCATCTTCTTTGACATGGTGCATTATCAGCCGGTCTTGGATTCATCAAAAGTTTAACATTAAATTCGTATCTACATTTAAAAAAAAATATTCTGGATTTCAAGAAATTTTAAAGTCGGGACTCCTCTAACTTGTTACTCCAGCAAGGGAAAGGATTTCTGTAATGAGGCAACCAGACCAGCTCCTGTATGCTGTATTACCACGCTCCACGCTTATGCAATATGAAACCCGTGGACAGCTGAAACGTGTGGATAACTAAGGAAATCGGCGATAGAGAATCAGCGTACAATTGAAACGCACGGACAACTGAAACGTCCATGGACAACTGAAACGCGCATAGACAGTTGAGAAAATCCATGGTTAATAATTCAAACGTGTTAATATCAAAGGTTAATCATTTAAACATGGCAATCAAATGGTGATACAGTAATTCATGATTAGGTAAATGTTAAAAAGTAAACAGGATAATAGATGTATTTTAAAATACAAAGAAGTTATAAAGAATAAATCACATTCATTGATTTGGGAGGACGACTAAAAATATGCCAACATCTTCATTCCTAACTATAAGACTAGCACAGCCTCAAACTAGTGGCTGGTAAAGGCCGAAAGCTAAAAGATTTTTGCTGTAAAATTCCCAACACATTAAAAATCTGAAGTTCTTTCTTGATTTTTTCATTTGTGTTGCCAAAATTCATGATCAATTTAAAAATCTGGAACTCTTTCTTGATTTTTTCATTTAAAAATGTTCAATTTAAATAATCTACATATATCACATATATCAATTTAAAGCAACATATAAACAAACTCATTTAAAAGACTAATAAATAAATAAATATAACACTAATGTAATTACATGATATATATAAACAATATATATTAAAAAATACAAACATATTAAAAAAAATCAAAATAAATAAACTTATCATATATAAACCTATCATATATATATATAAACTGATGCGATATATTATATAATTTTTAAGCTATGGCTGATATACATTTTTAAATTATGGCTGGTGAACTATAAAATGCACAGAAACCAAAACATTAGAGAGGCTATGGCTGAGGTATATGATTATTTCCTACAAATAAAAAGAGAAATCATGATTATGATAAATATATACCCAATCGAATCTGTTAAAGGGAAAAAAATTTAAACTTCAAAACTTTATTACCTTAATAATTGTGGTACCGCAAAATTTGAATGGCCGCCCAAACCTACCATTGAGCATGCATCCAGTTTAACCACCCGTTAGTTTCATGCATGCGTTAATAGTTTCATGCATGCGTTAATTGAAACACGGGAAGTGGTATCACCACACATGCAGGCTTGACATTAATAAAAACCCTAAAGGAGGGAGCAAGGGTGGCTGCAAGAATAAAGTGTTTAAAAAAGAACAATGATTGCTGAAATATTACAGATTCAGATTAATCTATTTCTTTTACCTATTTCTGAAATATTACAGATTCAGATTAACGTGGCAGAAACGTATTTTAGATATGAAAAACTTGGCAAAAACGTAAATTTAATATAGTAAAATAGAAAAAGTTAATAGTGAAGTAAATTTGTTAATCATTTGAACGTGGCAATTAGATAGTCACACAGTAATTTCTTAATCATATTAAGTAAAATGTTAAAAAGTAAATGTTAACGGAGTCCTTTAAAAATACTAGAAAGTTATGAACATGATATCTCATTCATTGATTTGGAAGGACTACTAAGAATATGTCAGCATCTTCAATTATTAGCCATTATATTAGAATTTGAGATTAAAAGGTGATTAATTGTGCCCATTGTCAATAGGTGTACACCTATCGATAATAACAATAATGTTTGCAATTCCAACAAATCTCTAATAAAACTAACAGAAAAATATGACCGACTTAAAACATACAACGTTTAGACTATATGGCATTACGTTTGGCAATGGTTGACTATATAGCGGCGGTGGGGGGTTGGTGGATTGGTGGGAGGTGCCGTTGGCTTTAGAGGAGGGTGAATAGTTTGCATAGTATAAAACTAATCTGACGGCCACGCTGCCACTATTCGGATAAATATGCCACTATTCGGATAAATATGTGGGAGTGGAGAAATAAATCTCCTAGGCATCACAGAAAGCCATTTTTGGAAAAATAGGGTAAACCATGCCTCACCTAATTGTGAGCCATATAGTCAACCATTGCCAAACGTAAACGTAATGCACTTGACGAAAAAATATGACTGCAAATATTAAAAACGTAAAACGTACAAGGTTTAGACTATGTAATGCACTTCATGTCTCTACATTACATATTAATCCAATTCGAATCCAACGATGCACAACACCCACCGCTAACGGACCGCTGACACCAACCCCTAGCAAAAGTCACGGATTGTCCAACTGCCAGTACGCATGTATTTATGTGGAGAATGAAAGACATTTTAAGGACTCATTTCATCAACAACGCTTACTTTAAATCCTGCAAGTTAAGTTTTTCAAGCTTTTCCAACCATCCATCTTTTCCTCCGAATTCTGTGTTCATTAGCATTTCATGACTGTGATTACCATGAAAGATGGACATTCATTGTCTCTTGTTTTTTCTTTTAGGTCCTCCCACTTTCAATCTAATGGATTCACCATTCCTGCCCATAAGTGAAAACTGCAGATCATTTTAGTAAACAAACATGATACAGTAGAAATAATATGCCGTAGAAACAACTTTACGGTTTAGTTAATATCAAAATTATATTACGTCTATAAATTGAATCCAGAATATCTTACTTTAAAATTGAGTTATGTCAAGATTCAATTACATCTTATTGTTTGACATGACATAACAAAGGAGTTTGATGTGTGACCTGACATAACAAAGGAGTTTGATTGATAGGCCATCTTAAGCCGTGATTTGATTGATAGGCCATCTTATGTTGTGACTGATGAACGCCGATAGGCCATTACGACGATTAAACAGTGTTAAAATATTATTTTGAAATTTTAGAACCTTTCACTTCCACATATTTCAGACTATCTCATTGGAGTGTTCGTTTTGCATGAGACAAGTAGGGTTTATGGACGATGTCAACACGGTAGCCAGAGTGAGGCTTATTATTCTTCTTGCTTTTAGCCCAAGAATGCACGTACACCTCGGTTAAACTCTTTGAGGAAAATAGCAAAGATGACACTCTTCTCACAACTAACACGTACACCTCGGTTAAACTCTTTGAGGAAAATAGCAAAGATGACACTCTTCTCACAACTAACAAAGGTTTATGGGTGTCATTCATTTTGTACACTCACCTTATGTTTCACATTTAATAATACAATTTAATTCACTTTCAAACGTTACAGAGATCTTATTCTTCCTCGTTACATGAATGTCAAACTATAGAGGCTCAGTTAAAAGACATTAGATATTTTTGTATACCTTGGGTTTCATTGTGAGAAGGGTACTCCTACAAGTTCCATGAGTAGACTTCATCCTTGGGATCTGAAGGATAGCTGCCAACTATAAACTCAAGGTTCCCGCTGGAATTGAACACTGTAAAACCATTGCAGCAGAAAACAAGGGATTTCTTCCATACTGTTAGAGATGTGGCAGACATGTTGGAGAGCTTATCGTGCATCGCAGCATGCCTGACTAACTCTGGATCGTGTAGATGAATCTTGGGTAGCATTGTTCTTGAGAATAGCAGACAACGGAGGGCGAAATTGAAACACAGGCAGGTTTCACACCCATACAAACCAAAATAAAACGCTTGCCTTGCCTGAATATGAGAGCTGCATCTCATGCTTGAGGAGTGAGCTAATGCGTCAAGCTTAACCACAGTTGCATTAAGTAAAACCCACGCCACTCCATCAGTCTGCAGCTTCAGATTTATAAAGATATGGCTGGCGCAATAGGATACTTGTTAATCCCTACTGAAACCCTATCGAACTTGACAATGAGTTATTTTATACACTTTAATTTGGTTAATTAGGTAAAAGTGGAGTAAATATTAATTATATTAAGCAATTGTGAAAAATAATTATTTTATACACTTTAATTTGGTTAATTAGGTAAAAGTGGAGTAAATTATTAATTATATTAAGTAATTGTGAAAAAATAAACAAAGAAACTAACATTTTCAATTTCTAGTTTTAAGATTTCTAATTAAAAGATAATTAATTATATCCAATTATACCCATTTCCAATAAATATACTCTATGGACCTAAAAATCTCTTTAAAATTTAGTTATTTCAAATAATTATTGAATTTTTAATATTTTTTTTTATACACTACAAAACAAGATTGTAAGTAGTAGAAACCAAAAAATACAAAAGAGACTCATTGATTTGTAAGTGGTAGAAACCCTAATATTTTTATTCTGTATAAAAGAATAAAAAAGTTTCATTGATTTGCGAGTGGTAAAAACCAGGGTGTTCTTATTTTGGACAGGACAAAACAAGAGTTTGCTTGATTTGTTAGTAGAAACCCATAAGAACAAAAGAGTTTCATTGATTTGTAAGTAATAAAAACCCAAAAATGTTATTCTATATAGGACAAAATATGAGATTGATTGATTTTGTTCTGTAATAGACAAAACAAGAATCTAATTGATTTGTAAGAAATAGAAACCAAAATAACAAAAGTGTTTGATTAATTTGTTAGTAAAAATCCAAAAAGAACCAGAGTTTGATTTGTAAGCAGTAAAAATCCAAAAGAGTTTGATTGATTTGTAAGTAATATAAACCCAAAAATGTTATTTTGTACATGACGAAACCACAGTTTGATTGATTTTATTATGTACAAGACAAAACAATAATCTAATTGATTTGTAAGTAGTAAAAACCAAAAGAACAAAAGAGTTTGATTGATTTGTAAGTAATATAAACTTACAAAAATGGTATTCTTTACAGGAGAAAACAAGAGTTTGATTGATTTTATTTTGTACAAGAGACAACAAGAATCTAATTGATTTGTAAGTAGTAAGAATCTATTGTAAGTAGTAGAAACCAAAAGAACAAAAGAGTTTGATTGATTGTAAAAAAAAATTGTAAAAAAGTTTAATTGATTTGTAAGTAGTAAGAATCTATTGTAAGTAGTAGAAGCCAAAAGAACAAAAGAGTTTGATTGATTTGTAAGTAGTAAGAATCTAGTGTAAGTAGTAGAAACCAAAAGAACAAAAGAGTTTGATTGATTGTAAAAAAAAATAAAAAGTTTAATTGATTTGTAAGTAGTAAGAATCTAGTAGTAGAAACCAAAAGAACAAAAGAGTTTGATTGATTGTAAAAAAAAAATTCAAGAGTGCGATTCAAACCCATGACCTTTCGAACCCATGACCTTTCGAACCAGTACTTAATACTGGCACAGTAAGTTAAAATCCATGAGAGCATAGATGCATAGAAATAACACACAATAATTCAATATATTGCACACACACATACGTACATATATAGTTGGATACAGATTCAACTGATTCCATATTAGGAGGGAGTGGTTGAGAAGATATATCAACAACCTCTTGCAAATCTTCAACCAACCCCAAATTAATCATTAATTCTAACACCCTCCCTTAATGATTACATTACAAATAAACCACATATTACAATTCTCAAATTACAACATAGATCTCTGTCTGATCTGGTCTTCATCAGCTCCTACACCCAC
>SNQJ01S0158717.1:0-16132 GCA_010110895.2 Picea sitchensis
ATGTAAAAAGTCTGATAAATTTTAGTTAAGCATTGATTTTAATGGTTGTTGTTTACTCAAAGGGTGTACGAAAGTGAAACTGATGGAATGATGACTCAATTCCCAAAAATATGCATGAAATATGATAAGCAAACATTTCTTTTCAATGAATACCTATTTAAGGGAAAGAGGAAGAGTCATTTTCACGATCAAACACTTGATAAGGAATGCCCTCAATCAATTTTGTTCTCAATCAAATCCAATATGATGCTACAACATTTCAGAAATGCAAACTAATGTGCAAACTAATCATTAAGATGCACTTTTGTCATTTGTATGCGAATGATAATCAATTCAATGCAAAATTTCTCTTGCCAACTACCCTTTCAGATAAAGGAGATTCAGACAAGAAAACGCAGATTTCGCACAAACAACACACCCTTTTGCAATCAAACAAGAGAAAGAAAATCAAAAACGCAAAAGGAAAGAGAAATAAATTGGATCAGATGACCTCAAAGAACCAAATGAGAAGATTTACAGACTTCAAATGTCCTTCACTAGAGTTCCCGCTCAGTCGGATAGGAGAGAAGAAAGCAGGGGATCGATTTCAAGCTTTCAACAACAAAAACTCAAAAAGAATGAAGAAGGGCATAAAATATTAACAATGAGGTGTTTACTTCTCAGGAGGAAGCATGTCAAAGGTCAAAAGAAGAATGATTGAATCACAAAACAACTCAGCAAGTAAAGAAACAGGGTTTTTAAACTCAAAAATGCAATTTTTTGAAGGGATTTTGTGAAAACAGGGGCTGACGCTCCGGTGTAAGGCACACTAGGGTGCTATAAAGATCTTTCCAACACTCTAAGGGAGCATTGGTGCCCTGATAACAAGGAAGGGGAGCGTTGGTGTCCTAAAGCTCAGAAAAAGGTCCAAAAAACCCAAAATTTCAATCAAAATTTGACAATCAGGCTGAGTGTGATGGGATAAAGAATCAATCAGCAAATGCAATAAGATAAATGGGGTGAAAAAGGTCTGAAAAAATCAAAGGTAAGACAAGGTCTATGAGGAAATAAAAAACTAATAAAGTTATGATTCGATCCTCAGTGGAGTTGTCAGTTTCTGTTGTAGGAAAATCTCCCCGCGGACAGGTAGATTGCCTCAAAGAGATAGACCCTTAACTCTAAGACAGAAAGTGCTTAACGTGGACACTGACTTCCTTTCAAATATATACAAACTAATGATTTTGTCCCTGCACGCTCCGAGTTCAGCTCCAACCTTTCACTCCTCGATGAGCCCTGTAGACAAAACAACAGTACGACCACTTCCTACTCTATTGATATTAGCTTGAAAATAGATCTATCTATCAACGATAAGTTCATGTAAGATCAGACACAAACTAGAAAGAAACAGGCCAAGAAAATTATATTAATGAGGACAAAACATTGCTTACAACCATAGATGGATTGCAGCAGCTCTACCAAGTCCTCCTTGTCTACCCCTTGCTCAAAAGATCCACGATCTGAATGATGATAGCTTCACTGATTGCTCCCTATGAGATCATAGGTCTCTTGCTTCCAAAATATCTCTGTTCCAGCACCACTTATGAGATCATAAGTTTGGTGTGATTCTCTCTTTCCAGTCCTCTTTCACCATTAGAAAGCTTGCTTATATAGCCTTGGAGAGGCTTTAACCACTTGAGATATCCTTGGGGAAGTTGAGGATTTCCCCCCTTCAGTTGAGGATCTGCCCTAAGATCATGGCTGGACAAGGGATTTGAATACAACTGCCTTCCAAGAACGAAAGGATCCTTCCCCCATTCATCTGAACAACTTAACTATTTCCCAGAATAGGTAGCGCTCCCTCAAAAGGACCATTAGAGAGTTGTAGCGCTCCCTAGTAGGCTTTAGTGGGGCACCAGCGCTCTCAAAATATATAGCGCTCCCTCAAAAGGGCTAGAGGAGATTTATAACGCTCCTTGACAGTGTAAGGGGGAGAGTCGGCGCTCCCAGAAGAGGTATAGGGGAGCGCTCTCCTTCAAAAGCTAGTTTTTGAGGTGCTTTCAGATGGCAAAAGGTTTGTAAGCCTACTGACTCATTTCTCCTCTTCCAAATCAAATGTTTGAGGTGTTTCAAGTGTCCTTCTCATGTCATTATAGGCACGGCATAGGCATCATGGAAACATGCTTTCTTTGACACTTGCGACACTTGTGAGCAACATGCGACACTTGCGACTTTGTGAGCAAAATGCGACACTTGCGACCTTTGTAATGACGACACTTGTGACACTATCAAAGAGTGTATTTTTTTATGTGTAACAATGAAAATATCATAAAATAAACATTCAACTTGAACGCGTGATATGGCGGGATGGGAAAAGTATTCCTTTTGTATTAATCTTCCCAAAATTAAACTTACAATATGTGGTTGGCACTGCTCCTCGAAACTAGTCCTGGGCTCCTCTTCAACTGTCCTCCAACTGCTTTTCTCCATACTTCTCTTTGCACAAGGATGGCTAAAGGTTGGGACAAGGGAAATGCTCAATTGGGTATAGTATCTTTACTATGATTTTCCTCCTTTCAAATGGGACCCTTACCCCTTCTTTTATAGGCTAGAAGGAGCTAGGTATTTGGTCAAATGATCGACCATGCATGGTCGAAAGGTTTAGTTAACTTTCCCAAAGTTGTGTGTTACGTCAACAACTTTCCTTTTTCGTCCTTTTGTAGGTACACGTGGGATGTATTGGGGTAGCTATCATGTACACGCTTGAAGTAATGGATCAAGGCGCATGGGCCTTTATAAAGGAGGTTTTTTAAGAAGAGTTGTTCAGTGGTGTTTTAGCAAAGAAAGAATCTGAGATGGCCTGATGTTGGGTAAGTATGTCTGGTGCAATTTAGGGTTATAACAGATGCCCCCTAATGTGTGAGGTTAGAAGATAATATGATGGCTGAAATACATTATCAATCTTCACCAACGTTCCAAACAAGTGAGCCCAAGGACCAGAAATCAGGAGGTTCCATCTGCAAAATAAAAATTGTCTCACCGAGGCGGGCATACCCATGCTTGGGATGAAATAAAATCATGGCTACCAATCAAATACACTATAGATCCATTTCATATAACTATACAAAGTGTATCCGCGAGCAATACTCATCGGATCTACATCTCAAAATCAAAAAGATATACATGTATAGTATCCATCTTCTAAAAGTTGACAAGGCATGATGGCTGGAGATGAGGTCTTCAGAGCTCGAGAAACAACTTCAAAATATTCAAAACTTGGGTAGGAGTTTAATATGAGTGTACGAATTCACTACCCAAAGGTCTTCAATGGCTTGTCGGTCATGGACTAGAGAATATTGATGATCAAACTGAAGGCTTCATTGATTTCAAGCAAAGACTTGATTGGACTTTTGGGGTGGCCGAGCATGAGGGCAAGAGACAAACTGCAGAGGGGCCGACTTAGGCTTGGAAAAACTTCCCTTGGACAATAGCATGACAAATGATGAGACTCGGGCAGCATGGCATTAACATAAGTTCATGAGGCAGGAGGCAACGCAAACTCTCCATATGTCTGGAAGAATAACCAAACGGAGGAGGACACAGCTCAATGTAGCGGGAACAAGTTCCTAAGGTCATATTAAATCCCAGGGCTTGACGAACAAACAAAAGGATGTGCTTTATCCAAGGGTGACTCATTGTGCTGCCAATACAAAGAAAATACTTTTCCCTTCCTCTTTTTGGGGTATATTTGATTTTTTTGTCTTTTTCAATAATTTTGAAAAAAGAATAAAAGAATTCTACGTTACAAAGGAGGAAGGAGTGTTGGAAACATACGAGATCGAGGCGCAAGGACACTCAGTAAAAATCCCTCCTGGGGCCAAAGGTGTGAAGACACAGAGGCGAAGGGCTACAGGGATTGCGTATAAGGCATGCTTCATATGGTTCAATTGAGAGCAACATGGAGTCGGCATTAGACCGAAGACGCGGGTATGTAAATGCGATTAATAAGACACACAATGGTAACATCCTTCGATGTAAGTTTTACGAGCCTAGAGAAGGTAAGATCGACGGTTTTTCATATTTAGAGAGTCTGAAAAAATGTAAAAGGACACTCCAATGGGGTACCTTTTTCAAAGGTAGTCTAGTCGGTTCGAAACAAGGGTAAACTAGCACCGACAAGACGTCTATTCAAAACCATTTTAATGAGTGTGATAAAGACAAGATCACTCGACAATTTTTTCATTTTTAAGGAGTCTGAAAAAAGATTAACTATGGAATTTGTCAGGAATGTTCTTCTAGACCATTTTAACGAGTGTGAAAGAATAAGGTCACTCGGTGATCTTTTCAATTTTAGGGAGTCTGAAAAGAGCTTAACTATGGACTCTATGGGGGTTCCTTTTTTGTAAATTTAGTCCCTCAGGCCTGAAAAAGGGTTAAAATTATACCTGAGGGTACTCTTCTAGAGATCTGAGGCCTCTAGAGTATACCTTTGTTCGTACAATTGACCGTCCGGACCGAAAAAGGGGTAAACTACCACTGGATAGACATCACTTCAAATTTCAATTTAATGAGCATGAAAGGCCACAAGATCGCTCGACAATATTTTCATGTTTAGAGGGTCTGAAAAGGGCTTAAAAGAAGACCCGTTATATTTTGGGAGTCCCGAGGGTAAGGTCAAGAGTGATAAGGAATCATGCAAATGAGGCTCAAACTCATAATCAGGGAAAAGCTAAAGAGGACTCCTGAGCCTATAGTCGTTAGTGACAACATGGACATCATCATGCAACCAGTATCTACCTAGGGCATCCATGTTATGGTAGGCTCTACCACCAAATTACGACACTTCTAAAGCAATGATGAGGGTTTTGTGTCGCAACTTAGTGGGATCTATCCTATGGCAAAGCGGAAAAGACAACGAGCTGAAAAAAGTGGGCGTGGAATCCTAACTTAAATGCAACGAGTCAGAGAAAATGAATGTTTACCAAAGGACCTTCAAAACACCCCAACTCTCAAAAAAAAATCCAAATACTCAAAGTAATACTTCCCGTGATCATCTAAATAAAACTCCTGAACCATCTTAAATGATTTTCAGTTTAGAAAAAATGACAAAAGGGTCCGAAAATTGACAAAAAAAGGCCAAAAACCTCTATAAATAGAAGCTGGTAGCTAATTATCACCATTGTTAATTTAGAAATTGACTAAAAGCCAAAATTGCCCTTTTGTGAAAAGAATTGATTCTGGGAGCTTTGGTGGACGAAACAACCATCTGCTTGGACCAAGTAAGTATAAAATCTCTCATTTTTCAATTTAAATCTTTCTTTATGCTTTTAGTTTCAAGTTTTGGGGGGGTGTCAACCCTCAAAAGGTCGGCCCTAGGTCCACGCGGGTTGTCCAATGACATCCCATGTGTACACTCAGGCAGAGGAAAAATTGCACGCATGTACACGCAACTGTCATCATTACAGCCCAGGTGGACCCTTTATTTAATGGAAAAAACTTAATAAAGCAAGGGTTAACCCTCCTGAACTTGGTTTTTTGTAGGATGTATGTTCACTAGAGGGAATGAGAGCATGAGTATATTAGTGCATTGGTTGGGGAGGACCCCAATGTTGTTGCTGCCTTAATGCAATGTGGGTTGCTAAAATTCTTCCTATGTCCTTTCATGTGATCACAACCTAGGCTACTGAATACCTTAGCTGATTATTGGAATCCCGACGCAGAGGATTTTATGTTGGAGGGGTAGTCACTGGTTCCAATGACCGAGGACATATACTTTTTTACTGGACTCTCTCAGCGAGGGGAACCAGTCAACTTCCATACGTTTCCCTCGGGGCCTCAAAACATATCGGAGTTGATTGGACTCTATTTTGAGGCGGGTATAGACAAGACAAGATCACAAGTGCTGATAAGTAATATCTCAGACTTAGCACTGCAGGTGATAGTGTTGCTTATCGGGTGGATTACAGGGTTTGTCGTTTTACATCAGGCTTCCCGTGCACATATGAATTGTGCAGTTCAATGCTTAAATGCACATATTTTTTATTGGAGCACCAGTACCACATTATTAGACTGTATGAAGAGACAACTGATAGACTATCGGTCGTGGACTCAGAAGAACTTTGGGTTTGGAACCATTCTTTACTCTTTCTTCTTTGAAAGAGTGCACAATTTTAGTCCTCGAGAGGTGGTCGGGGGAATTAGGATTCTCTTCCTGCGATATGCAGATGGGCAGTGTTGCTGCCACGACAGGAGGGAGGAAGGACCAATGAGTCATTTGATGACAACTTTTTTGCTTGGTTGTCACGACAAATCCCAGTCATAGATTATTACCCTTATGATGGGATTGACTTCTCGAGAGGCCATGAGATACCGGTACCTCCCGACGAGGATCGAGGAGAGATGGGTAAGTTTGCATCATTTTTTTTTGTTAAATATATGTAATTTTTATGTTGTTTTTTATATATATCAATTTTTTTAATACCAGAGCATTTGACAGATATGTGTCTATTATGTGCAGATGTGGGACCAGTGCGACCTACGGATTATGCGAGGAACAGGTGACGTCCTCAGCTAGGGGTTGCACCCTCCACAGCAGGGGGACCAACAGTAGTAGGAGAGCTTCTAGCCGATGAGGTTGAGAGGGTTCTGAGATGAGTCGAATGAAATTTTACCTCGCTCACTCGCACAGTCCCCATGGAAGAGATTGAGGATCTGCCACCATCTATGCAGCCTCATGTAGTGGGGGCACCACAGATGTGGGTCTGACTTTTTTGACGTTTGGAAAACATTGTTGATAGTTACAACAGGGCCCATAGGCCCTAACCTTAGTTAGTCTGGACGTTTCACGTGTCAAGGGCACTACTTGTATATATTTTTTGAGGGCATAAGCCCCATGACTCGTTACTGGTCATATTTTTAAGGCGCTTGCGTCCACCAATGTACTCTGATGATTTTGATATTATATATGGATTTTTCTGTCTTTTTATGTCTTATGGATCATATTTGCCTTTAAAAATGTATTTACATGTTTATGTGTATGTAATTTTTATATGTGTGTGATATGCCAATCTAAGATTTGATTAGCTAGAGTATCTATAACTTGGTTTAATCTCCTAGGAACATGAAAATATGTAATATAATCAAAGCTTCGTTCTAAGAGACATACCCTAAGGAATCATCAGTGTAAAGTAGGATCATGAACACAGTAGACTCTATTTAACTGAGACACAACCAACTGAGCGTCTAAATATACACGGAGATGAGAGATACCAAATGACAGGGCGTCATGAAGAAACTCAATAATTGCGTTGTATTCGGTGACATTGTTTGTGGTGTCGCCTAAACATATACCTCCTGAAGATAATAACTGTCCCTGAGGTGTAAAAATTACCCAAGTTGCGAAGGTAAGCCTCCGAGTGTGTTGTCTAGCGCTGTCTGCGTACCCAATGAACACCTTTGATTCACATGACATCTTCCATAGTGACAAAAGATAACATAAAAAATGACACGTCCATAAAACCAAAAGAAACCATAAAGTAATAGTACAAATACTATACATATGTTACAAAAAGTTACCCAAGGTGATCTACCTATGAGTAATACTTCTTGAGGTAGAGCCCATTTATAGGCTCCGCCAAAGCAATTCCCTCAAAGTCTACCAGACGATAAGCGCCCTTTTTTAGAATCTCTTTTATGATGAAAGGTCTGAACCACATGGGTTTGAATTTGCCTGCCCTCAGGGAGTCCTTATCTTGGTCATAGACCAGGACAAAGTCGCCTTTAGAGAAAATTCGAGGACGAACGGACCGATCATATTGAAACTTGAATTTTTGTTTGTGAGTCTCATTGGCCAGGGCCGCATCACAACACTGCTCATTGAGTCGCTCAAGGTATAATAACTGCTCTTCAAGTGGAGAAGTGTCTGGCAGGAACTGTACTGCCAAATTTAGGGACGGGATCTGACATTCTATAGGCAAGACTACTTCCATCCTGTAAACGAGTTGAAAAGGTGAGAAACTGGTTGCATTCTTAACAGACATTCAGTAAGCCCATAAGGCCAAGTATAACATCAAATTCCAATTTGACTTGGCTGAATTGATCGTTCACTGTAGGATGGTCTTAAGAGATTTATTTACATCTTCCACCTAACCATTTTCTTGGGGGTAGTAGGGTTACGAATGTTCTTGCCGCAACCCAAGCTTTGATGTTAATTCGGTCATCATTTGGTTCTGAAAGTGACTTCCATGGTCAGTGACAATCTCTCTCGGGACGTCAAACCTTCCGATTATCTGGTTGAACAAAAAGAGAGTTGCAGTCTGTCCATCATCTTTAACCGTTGGCATAGCTTCGACCCACTTCGTGAAGTAGTCTACGGCTACAATGATATAATGGTTCCCTCTTGCTGAAGGAGGGTTGCATGTAGTGTAATCAATCCCCACTTGGTGAAGGGACCAATTGAGATGACAAGAAACATGGGAGCAAGATGTGCCCTCATCTTCCGAGAGAAGATCTAACACGGGTGGAACTTCTTGACCGATTCGATGCAATCTTTGATGAGTGTCGGCCAGAAGTAACCGGCTCGTAAAATATTTTGGGTTGTTGCCAACCCAGACAAATGATTGCCACATGCTCTAGTATGGAAATCGTTAAGCACAATTTTCGCTTCTTCATGAGTGAGGCATTGGCGAATAACGCAATCTACACCTCGACGATAGAGAGTGTCCTCGAGGATGAGATAATTATTGGCTTGATGATGTATACGGTGACGTTCATCATGAAAAGTAGAGGCGGGGCACTTCAAAGTCAGGAGATAGACAAGAATATCTCCATACCAGGGGTCTAACGATGCTATCAAAAACATATCTCCTCGGATAGGTGATTCTTCGGGCACAACATCACCTAACGCGATCGAAAGTTCCGAGATAAGTTCCGCAAACACCAACGACCTCTTGGGTTTCACCGAAACGAAATCTAAGTCAAATTCCTTGAGGATGACTATCCATCTACTGATCTTTCCGCCAATTACCCATCATGTCAACACGTATTGAAATAGATTCACAACGGCAATGACGGTGGTCTTGTGAAACAAAACATAATGACGGAATCGTTGGATAGCATGGATTTTTGCCAATGCAAGTTTTTTGATATGAGAATAATTGAGTTCCAGTTCAACGAGGCCTCGACTCAGGTAATAGATCACATATTTCGAGAGCAAATCATCTTCCTGAACTAAGACCATGCCAATGGTTGACTCTACTGCAACCAAGTATAATAATAAATCTTTGTTATAATTAGGTGGCCGAAGAAGACGAGAAGTTGTGAGGGCATGTTTCAAATCTTCGAAGGAGCATTAAGTGGCATCATCCCAATGAAAAGGAACATCTTTCTTCAGTAAGCGCATAAAGCCCTTTTTCATCTTGGCATAGTTGGCGATGAAATGCCTCAAAAAATTTTCCTTTCCTTGTAGACTCTGAAGTTGAAGGATTGTGCGTGGTGGAGGCAATTGAACTATTTCCTCAACCTTGAGAGGATCGACCATGATCCCTATTGTTGACACTATGAAACCTAACAAACGTCTTGATGTTACACAAAAGCTGCATTTGTTTGGATTCAAGTGAATCCGGAAGTAGCGACATCGCTCAAAGATAAGTCGAAGGTGTGTGGGATGATCCGTTCTCTTGCGAGATCGTGATGTTAAATCATCTAAATAGGCTTCTACTATATGCTTGAGATCATCGAAAGAAAAAGACATGGCCTGCTGGAAGGTAGCTCCAACATTTTTTAGACCAAAAGGCATCTTATGATAGGAAAATGTACCCCATGGACAAATGAATGTAGTTTTGTGTTGATCTTCAGGGTTGATTTGTATCTGATTATATCCCGAAAAACCATCCATGAAAGAAAAGTCTGTGCAACCTGCACATTCATCAATTTTCTAGTCAATGAATGGTGTAGGAAAATTATCTTTTGGACAGGCCTTGTTCAAATCACGGAAGTCCTTACATAAGTGAATTGTGCCCTGTTTCTTGTTGACCAACACAGGATTTGACACCCATTGGGTCAAATGGATAGGATAGATAAAACCGACTTTGAGAATTTTCTCGATTTCAACCTTAATAGTTGTTTCTTTCCTGGGATTAACTGGACGAAGCTTCTGCCAAACTGGCTTGGCATCCGAATAAGTTGTGATTTCATGTTCTATTATTTTTTGATCAATGCCTGACATTTCCTCGTAAGACCAAGCAAAAACGTCGTGGAATTATTTAAATAAGTATGTGTAGATTTGAATATCTTCGGGGGAACAATCAGCTCCGACAAAAACATTATCCACAATGCCATGGGTTCTGGAGATATTAATTGGTATAGTTTTAGTGATAGTTTCCATATTACCCTCGTCATAAACCTCATGTGTAGCCAAGGGATTGATAGGACAATAGCTATCTCCAGTCATAGTCAAGGTGAATTCCCCTGCTTCGATTCTGCTTAACTCTGGGAGGAAGTATGATTTGTGATGGAGATCATCCCAGGGTTTGCCTGGACTAGTCATTGCTTCAATGATTTCTTCATCTGAGGGCAAGAATAAGTCTAATGAATCGTTACCAACGAGGGAACCTTGAGCCAAAATAGGCTCTGGGATTGGATCTAACTCTTGTACAGGAGTTGAATCGATGTCGACTAAAGCTTGTTGGACTAAAGAGTACGCCACCTCTGCCACAGAAAAGGGCATGGACATACCATGGTGCCTTATCCCTTCCATCATGGACGATGGGGAAGGAAGAATCCACGGATCGTTGAAGTAAGTCATGCGAAACGACGAAACTTGGAAAATATCAACCTTATGGTGGTCTAATACAAACTTGACATCGCCTTGAGGAGGCGCGTAATCAAAAGTACCCATAAAATATGGGCACAAACCAACCTGTACATTGACGACACCCGGTTGGGGATTGTCAATCATCGGGACCATGGATGCCCCCAATGAACGGTCAAGTCTGGAGAAGGACAATTGATCAATGGTCACGATCCGGCCCTCGTGTGGAAACAACAAGACCCAAAAAACTGTAGCAACCACTGCTTGCATGGCATAGGTCCAACTCCTACCTAACAAGAGATTGTATTTGAGGGATGCGTCCACTACTTCTACCTCGACGCACATGGTCTTCCCTCCTAACGGCACAGGGAAAGAGGGGATTATGCCATGTGGTCAAAATGAACGACTGTCGAAAGTGGTAAGAAGAGTAGGTGACGAAGAAAAAAGGGGCTGGCCAATGGCCTTCCAACACTCCAACGACATGACACATGTCGAGGCGCCCTCATCAACCACCATGCGGAAAATGTTCCGAGTAAAAATTTTTGTGGGGTAAACCACTACTATCTGAAATGCTACGTGGTAAGGGAGACAAGGTTTTAAGTCGGTTGTATCCAGCATGATTGTACCTAGATTACAAGTCTCAGTAGACCCTAAAGAGGCTAACAAATCTTTCCTCTGGGAAGGGAAACTCTAGAGGACCTCTAAAGCGGACATTGCACAAGGGGTTTGAGATAAATCCTCCACCACAGAATAGTTCTGGGTGGCCCTTGCATTTGGGTTATGAGAAGCTTTCTTGAATGCACCTTTTGGGATGTGTGTCAATGTTTTGCCCAAAGTATTCTCGATCTGGAGAGGAAGAGATGGGATTTCAACTTCTTTTCCTTTCTCAGAGGTGCTTGGATTACTATAGTCATGTGCTCTAGTTGATATAAAATCATCACCTTTCATCATATACACATTTGTGGATTCAGGGTTGTTCGAAGACGGAGAGGGTCCCTGACTGCCCCCTTCCGCACTTGTAGAGGATTGGGTTAGGTTTTTCCCATGTTGGAATGGATTCGTTAACACAACAAGATATTGTTGTGACACAAACGTTTGGGCCTCTGCAAGCCGAGGGCACTGGTGGGTCAGGTGGTCCTCCGCACATAGGTTACACAGATACTTCTCCTTCCATTTTTTAGTGTTGCCCCCACCATCATTATTAGTGGGTTTCTTATCCGCCTTACCATTCTTACATTGTTTTTTCTTTCCATCAGGCTGTTGGGTGGCCTTCGGATTTTTCGATTTCACACTGTGTACATCCGACGTTTGGGTAGGGGAAGCAACCGAAACAGTAGCTTGGTTGGCCACTGTGTGTTGTATAGACAATTGCTGCATTTGTTTTGTCAGTTGTTCAGTGGGCTTGGTTTGTGTTGAACCTACAATACCATCGGCATGTGGTCCAACTCTATGTCTGGTTCTAACAAGTATGGATCATGGTGCATCAGGCAAAACCTCGTACAGTAAACCAGATTGAGAATAAATTAGCTCAAGCTGTTGAGCTCTCATCATGGCATCTTCTTCGAAAAACACTCCCGACATTGCGACGTCTTTGGATAGTTGTGGGACCAAAGACTTAAGGAACCACTCAAGTAGGAATGTTGGTGGGACCAGTACCTTAATAAAACTCTTTCGGCGTATCCACTCTCGGATGTGGTCAGAGATATGGTCTACTTTTGTCTGTTTGAAATTGGCCAACAATTTTGTGCTGGTGTTGTATGTCACAGTTAATTGGAAATGGTTTAGGAATGCCATTTCCAATTCGTCGAAGGAAGAATATCTCAAGCGGTCGAGCTCGATGTACCATTTCGCAACACTCCTAATGAGAGTGCATTGAAACAATCACAATTGTACGGAGTCGTCTTTCAATGAATTAGACAAGCATCAAAGATGGAAGGTGGTCACATGATCCCCTGGATCTTCATTAGGCTTGGCCTCGAACTTTGGTATGTCCGAAGGCAATTTTGTCAGCATAGGAGACCAACGTGGATCGTGACAGATGGGATCATTCAACAATCTTGTCAAGTCTGGCAAATGTAAGGTTGCCAAGAAAAGTAGCTTTGGTTGGTGTTGCTGATAACCATGGAAAAAGGGGCCTGGAGTTTCACTGGCACTAGGTTGTCAGGAAAAGTTGGGTTTCTAGTTGGGGTTCTGGTAAAAACCATGGCCATGACCGGCGTATGGATTTTGCATGTGAGGAGACATCATCGGTTGATTCCTGAAATAGGATGTAGATGGTTGGGCATGCATTACATTCGAAGGACTTTGGGAAGGATTTCCCCATGCCTATCCCATGGGCATAGGCATAGCACCTTGTCCGGGGTTCCATTGGTTGTGAAAATAATTGCCCCAGATCGACATTCCTGATGAGGGAACTGATCCTTGCAAAGAATTCCAAGGTCCTGATGCGGAAGAAGTTCTTGGGTTTGCCCCCTGTGTAGGAATAGTACCCTGCATAGGATTAGGTTGGCCATAACTGGGGTTACCCCCAGTCGAGAAAGAAGCTAACGAGAAAGTGTTTTTACCAAACGCACCAAACAAAGAAAACGGTGTCGACCCTACCGACATATTATGAGAAGGTGGTCCTTGACTCCCTACTCCAAGTGAACTATGGTGTGTGTTTGGCCCAACGGATTGTTGATGAGTACCTCTGAGTGAAGGGGACGAAGGAGGTATATGACCTCCCCTATAAGGGAAAACATTAAAAGGAGTTGAAGTGCCCCCCATGGGTCCTTGCAGAGGATCGTCAGAGCTCCCTGCCTCTAGACCTAAAGTCTGTAAAGTGGAGTAAGATAGTACATGGCTATTAATTGTGTTAGGCATCATGTATGAGAACGGAGGGCCTGTCACACTCTGTGTGAAAGGATCAGTTGTCATCACTAAATATGGGATCATACCACTGCTCGAGGTAGAGGAAATTGAGACCGTGGTGACTCGGAACGGTGATGGTGTGGTAGAAGGTGGAACACCCCCTGTGACGACAACCATGGTGGGAATATCAAGATTCCCAGAAGAAGAGACATGATTTGCCTCCATTACCGTCCACTTTAAAGGTGTCGAAAGGTCCTTTAACATAGGTTGGTCAGGTGTAATTTATGGTGACCTGTTCGCTTCAAAAGATCATTGTTGGTCTAGCTTTCTCCTTAGCGGTGGCGGGGGTGGCTCTAGTGTAACTAGTGGCAGGCCAAGAAGCCTTCATGACCAGTGGAGCTCATGATCCTCCACTGTGTGAGAAGATCAAAGACACATTAGGGATTTCTATTCATTCAAAAACAAAACACACTAGAAAAGTCCCTACAAGAGAAAACAAGCAAACACTAAACTAGTTGGAAGAACAGTTACAACAACCAACACTAGAGAAACTTAGCGGTGCAAGTGCAACTCAAACACGGAAGTACCCTATGGGTATACTCTACAAAGTGTGGCCTGATATCTATCCTAGGTATCATGGTATACCCCCACAGTCACCTGTGTATGTCTCTAAAAAAGATAGGTAACTAGGTTGCCAGTGCACGAACAGTCACCAGGCGGGTACAATTGATAGTTGGGTAGACCACAATGAGCAAGGTATCAAGCCTGAAACCTATCAAGGGTACCAAAAGAAAGTGGTTTGGAAGAAAACTGAGGACCTCGAATGAATTCGAGACCCACAAAGCTCCATGGCAAATGTAATCGACGGAATCCCAAAACAAGCCCTCTATATCTGTTCTCCACTACGATTGGTCCGTCTTTGGAGGGGTTATCTCCACTACCTTTCCACACGTGACCTTGTGTTTATCTCATGTGTTAGAGGGGGGTCTTGGATAACTTTCATGATACTGGACTTTTAACACTCCCTATCTTAGACTCCAATGTTTGAGTTAATGGCCTTGAAGAGTTTCTTCTCCAACCTAATTGAAGGCCCTAACCCTAAACTAGTTGGTTGACCCTACAAACATAAAAAGTCTAATTCATTTTAGATTTAGCGTTAATTTTTCTGGCTTGTCTTAAGTCGAAGGTTATGAAAGTGAAACTAGTGATGTTTGAGAGACGAAAGAAAAATAAACAGAAAGTTGGAAACAAAATAACTTCTTCTTGACAAATTCTTAATCAACTTTTCAAACTAAAATTTTCTAAGATATTTGAACAACAAACTCAAAATAGGATTTCACTCGACTACGAGCTACTTATCGTCTAAGTAAATCATCAAGAACTTATGAAAGAAAAGACTTTTCCTAGTTACTAATGCAAACCAACAACTATTTAACCAAACAAAGAAATAAAATATTTTTTTTTATTTAAATGCTCACAAAGAAAAAAGGAAAAATATCAACAAGTAAAGACCAAGAAAACGTGTGGCCTAAGCACAAATAGCAAAGAGTCACTCTAAAAATAACACACAAGCAGATTAAAAAGGACTCTCACGCTTGTCTAAAAACCCTATAAAAGGAAAATTTTGAGGAAAACTTCTTAATGACAAAGAAAGATATTACTGTAATCAAACCTAAGTTACTAATCATTATGACAGAGACCAAAAAACCTGAGAGGGATAAACTTTTGACAAAGAAAAGGATGACTTCCTCTCCTTAAACAAAAATTTTCTCAACAGGCACGTTGTTGACAGTTCAACAGCCAGCGTGTGCACGCGAGCTGTGTAAGGTCAGGGCATGTGTACACGCATGCAGACCTTATGCATACCATGTGTACTTCTGAAACTCTCAAAAATGAAAAGACAAGCAATAAGGCACTGGCAAAGATTACTGGTATTGAGGACCAGAAACTCTTGAAGACTCAGAAACTCACTTTGATAGAAAAAAGAAAAAAATTCAAAGAAAATTTAATAGAACAAACCAATCTGAGGTGGAACCTAAGATATAAACTGCAAACAACAAAGACTAGAATGAGTTCCATAAAACCCCTGAGAAGGATTACTTCTGACAGGGGAGAGGATGACTGCCTCTCTAAAAGAAATTTTCTGAAATCAAACACGCGACTGACACTTCCTCAGCTAGCATGTACACATGGGCTATGTGAAGATAGGGCGTGGGTACACGCGTTCAGACCTTATACAGGCTGCGTGTACCTCTGTGGGTCCTATAAAAAAATGCAGTCAAGAAAAGAAACAGAGATAACTGGTATGGAAGACTAGAATCTCTGTTAGCTCAGACTTTTGCAGAAACTTTAAAAACAAGGAATGAAACCAATTTTTAAAAATACCCAAGAAACAATATTCCCAGGAACCCTAGAGTTCCCCAGTATGGTTTCCAATTCTGTTGTGGGTGGGAATCCCTCCTACGGACTTAGCATTTAAGGGCTCTAATCATGCAT
>SNQJ01S0158719.1:7693-19361 GCA_010110895.2 Picea sitchensis
GCATGTTATAAGCGTCAGTTAGAAGAGTTAAGAGTCAGTTATCTAGTTGTCTTTTGGTTTGCATGTAGCCGACTCGGGAGAGTCTTTTCCTATATAAGGATGTAATCCGTCTTCGTTTAATAATCAAGAACTGAGCGTAGCCTCACCGTGTTTGTTTGCCCCGCATATTTTATCTAAGGCTTCCCAAGAATATTTTGATGGACCGCTACACAGACATAGAAAGATAAGTTTACAATCTTGTAACACGGCTATTCCGGTCACATATGACATGGAACCAGGTACATGTATCAAGAGTAGGATCTCAGCTTTACAATTTACATTGTTAGGATCTCATAAGCTTCCTTTGAATGCATTAAGGGTATCACCTGTCAAAAAGAACATAAATCATTTCAAAATCGACCTATAGTTATGAAGAACATAGTTCATTGCTAACACTGCAGAAACAACAAATATTTGATTATTGCAAGGAGGTATAAAATATTTGAGCCCTTGATGTTGTAAACAAATATGTATCTGATCAACCCTTTATTTGTCTTTCGTTTTCAAGTAGTAGTAGGACTGTCTCCCGGACACAACCAACAACAACACAGGTAGTAAAAGCTGCATCGAAAGGTCATTTCTGTCAGCAATATATCAAATTCAATAAACCAAAATCAAATAACAAAAAAAATATATCAAATTCAATAAACCAAAATCAAATAACAAAAAAACTAAACCAACAAAATTAAAATTTCAAAGGTCTCAACAATATATCAAACTCAATAAACCAAAATCAAATGCCCAATTAATATGTAATCCTCTCGTCATTTGAAAAAAATGGTTATGGGCGCCAACTATACTGTATTTATGTTCAACTTTTCAAGCAACACTGCTTGCATTGTTTTAACATTCAATCAATATCAGATCCAGCTCACTTGGAGGTTAATGTGATGAGCACACCAACTATGCAACCATTTATAAAACGATATAGCACAGAGACAAATTGATTATGGTAACAAATAGAAAAGAAGCCAATAACCATAATGGGGATGCCCATTTATATCAAGACACCACCTTATACATAGGTGATGGCTAATAATTGTCCAATGAGAAGACCTGCAACCATTGTTCTACTTTGTGTTTTGACTCTTTACTATGCAAATTTCCTCAATGTAGAACCTATAATATGACAGTTTAAGATGAAGCAAATCACCTGAACATCAAATTAAGTAACAACATTTGAGATAAATAATAGCAAACACCGTTGGTAACAAAGGGGCACACTCGACTAAATTGGTGCACAAAGCTTCTTATCTAAAAGTTTAGGCCCAAAATCTAGCATTGGAGTGATTGTAACTTTGATAACCGGAAATTCAGTTCCAAAGGCAATATGAGTATGGCTACACATTGTAGAATAATAAAGCAAGCAGTACAAAGAGGGCATGTGCAAACAATAAAAAGATAATTCAAATCTATGATGGACATCTGCATGCATTCTCATGATATATTATAAGATATCTACTTTCCCCATCATAAATACACACATACCTCCAAAAATGGTCCATTTTTAGGGTCTTCAATCCTCCTTAAAGGGCCATCGCCAATAGTAAATCCATCTCTATAAAAGGTAATGTTGTGGACAACAGGTTCTGGTGCTTGGGGAGTATTTGGATTTGGTACACTCTCTTCTGAAAGAAACCTCCCAGTTCCAAAGAAGGATCTTGAGCTAGATGATGGCCGAGGTTGGTCAACAGGCCCTTCCAAAGCTCCAAGTTGTCTAGACCGATTGAAAATAGCATCGATATTGTTGTTTTCTTTGGATGGATCTTGGACTAGCATGCCACTACAAAAGAAACAACAGATTATACTACAACATGGCAGTTATATGAATAATGAAACTATCAAGTAAATTTTTTTGGAGAAATGTACATTGCTAAACAATAAAAAGAAACATCATGGAGCGAAAGGGAGGGCACACAAGCGCTCACCTCCCAACATAAGCTAATAAGGTGAGCATGTCCACTTTGAATCCAACATCTAAAAAGTACACCTATCCTAAACATTTTCATCCTGACTAAGAATTTCATGGCCAAGTAATATCAAAAGTTGATAATTTTCTGTGTTCCAACACCCTGCTTTATTCATCACCAATCATACAAGGAATTGAAGTACTATTTTTTAAAGCACATGCAACACAATTGCTTGATCTTGTCTCCATAAATATTTATAAACTTTGGATGACAATATTTAGAATCACAATCAAAATTCTAAAGAAGAATTTCAAGTGTTATGTAAACATAAACCAGAGAATTCTATATTTTAGACATGATACATTTGACACTAGAAAATTTTTATGGACAAAACTTAAAGAGTTCTATAAGCATGAAATTTAATTTTACAATTTACAACTTCTAGATGTATCTATCAAATTTGGAAGTTTAAATAGGTGTAGGCTAAGGTCCAAATGAAATGGACCTTTGCCGACAGTCCTTTTCCGGTGTCTGGACTCCCGTCACCGATCACCTCCACCCTCCGACCGACTACCCGTCCACACACGCCATCCATACCATCCATACATCCCCGCCATCAATTCACCACCTACCATTTTTCGGCTACCCGTCTCTCGTTGCCGATTACCTCCGAGCCCCAGGCAACTACCCATACCATCTTGTGGCCCCTTCCTCCGTCGTTTCCTCCGTCGTTCCTTCTTCTCTTCCGTCGATCGCATACCATCCATACATCATCAACATTCCACATCCCATTTCCTGCATTCAACGCCGCCATCAATTCACCACCTATATCTCATTACGTCACGTTGTGCCCGTCTCATTCCTCTTGTTTTACATTTTCAAATCTGATCAACAATGTATGGATGAATTTTTGAATGGAATTTTCATTATGTTTACAACCTTGGAACAAATTTACATGTAATTCTTCAGCAAGCTACCACTAGAGAAAGCCTACACGTAGAGAGCCTTCACCATTTGTTATGGGTGTAGGCTAAAGCTGTGAGAGTTCATGTGATTTGTTCACAAAAATTTTCTTCCAAATTACTTATGGCGGAGATAATTTGAAGGTGATAGAAAAAGATAATTTGAAGGTGAATGCGGGCCCAGTCGAAGGGCAGCTTCATCTAACTTGGATCTGTGTAGAGGTATTGATCTCCATCAACATGTAGGTGCTTCTTCTGTTGCTATCGCCTCTAATGTTTGTAGCTTTTCAGTTGCTTGTACAAAATTTGTTGATCCATCTAGTAATTTGGACTCAATGTCTGGTCTCGGTTTCCTTATATATTTTTTCAAACTCTTCATTGTCAACCAGGAATACATGATCACCATATCTAATGACTCTGATATCATCTATTTCTGCATTTTCTTAATTCAAAACTTTCACAGGGAAAAAACCAAATTTTTGACCTACAAGAACACTAACTCTGTGAATGCATAGTTTTAATCTGAAATGTTCTGATGATTATTATTAGAAATATTAACTCCTGAAATCATGAGAGTATTTATAAATGGATACTTACCACTGATTTTCAAGAGCTCCTGAATTGAATCTGGTAAGAGTATCAGTTTCCCTGGTTGCTTGTTTGCTTTCCGGTATATTGGGTGATGTCTCTGGACTGTCACTCTACCTGGAAGAGAAGAGCGTGCTCGCGAGCATTTAATTGCATCAGAACTCATGATACCAACACTAAATTTACTGTTAGAATGCATTCTGACTATACCAAAAAGAGTATTTTCAAAATTATTCGCTCTTTTTCTCCTTTTCGTTGCAGTAGATGGGGTGGAAATTGTATTTACAGAGTGATGAATGTCATTTTCTTCTGTTGATCCTAAAGGGTTGGTAATATCCCTATGATTTTTCTCGTGTACACTCAATGACACAGATAAATCTTCAATAGGTAAACTTAAGTCTGGGTGTGAAGATTTTTCTTGGAATAATTCCAGTATTTCGTCATGTGATTGTTGCTCTACCAAAGCCCTTGGTGTCCAACCACTTTTATCTGTTTTATTCATGTCTGCTCCATGGTCCAAAAGATATTTCACTACCTCTTTCAATCCATTTCTATTACTAATGGCAACATGGAGAATGTACCAACTTTTCTATTGCAATGTAATAGAAGTAACAATGTATTACTTGAACAAGGTCTCTGTCACTTTGGAAGGATGGGTGACAACAAAATTTCTCTTAGGTTCTTGTGTTACAAACGGATATATCATGGTGAAGAAGGATATAAACCACCTTGGTGCATTCACAAATATCTGTCCATAAAGATACATGCTATTGTTAACAAAGAATTCAACAAGAAGCAGGGGAAGCCATGAGATAAACTTAAGTGCAAAAACATTGTTCACACTTCCATCAAAATCGCTTCGATTGTAAGCTAAAAGAAAATAATGATGATGATGCAAGTATTTCATGGTCCACTAAGTCCATCTCTCAAGACATCTAAGGACGAATGAAGGAAACTCAATATTGAATGTTGTCCAGAAGAAGAGTTGGGGGGGAATCCAAAATGTCCATTGAGTTGTTGTGTGAAAGGGGTCAACCATTGTTTAATCTTGGATGGTCTCTTTGTCTGTTGGTAATGGATCTAGTGTGAAAATATTGTTGAGTTCGTTGGGGAAGGGGGATGCTCCTTTTAGTTCACATAGATATAGAGTCCAAAATAATGTTGCTATCAATTTGTCTCTTGGCCCCTAGCTAATGGGAGCACCATAAAGAATGAACTAATCCTCTGGGTGGAATCTAGTCTAGGATGAGGTTCAAGAGAATGAGAACGGAGCTTGAATCCCTTCTACATGTATAAGGCTAGGCATCTCTAGAGGTGCTTGGAGAAAGTGGAGAGGGTATGATCTCCTCGAAATAAACAATAGAATTTCTCACAAATATTTTAATAGATGGGGTAGTAGAAGATCAAGTGCTCTGCTGTCTTGACCTCTTGAAGATGGGACACATCTTGTAAAATGTACAAGGGAATTCATCTATCCCACGATCTTATTCAATAACTAAAATTCTAATTTCTAAGGGTCTTTTACTGAGTTCATTTATAGTTAAGAAACTATCACATTAATTATATTGGGAGGCACCTAGACATCCTTTTAAAAGGCACCGCGATCTCTCTTTAAGTATAAGCTAAACATCATTTTTCATCACTTTCCACCCTTAGTCAAAATTATAAATCTTGGTTTGATTTAACATCTCTGGCAAACAATCTTAGATACCCATTTCCATATGGCCTTTTCTTTGAAGCACCTGCAAGAATGTGTATCATAGATTCATGGCTATCAAAGGTGAGGCACTTATAKATCTAGGTCAAATTAAGTAGTCTTAGCCTATAATATAATAATGTCCATGATAYAATAGACACMMARMAAAKAAWTTTTTTYTRGTTCTATTGAGGCATGYTAYARCTTACAKAATCTTTATTCCCATAGGGTTAYVTGGGCTTGGCATCACAAACMACATTGAKCTYGTCTAAAAAATCTTCTCCYTGCCTTAGCATAGCATGGTCTAAACAAGGTGAATCTAAGGAATGCCTTCCTTTCCATCTTAATTGGGAAGGTCAATGTTGAACCTAACAAGGAGGGTTCTGAATAGGGAATTGAAATCTCTCTATTAAATTAAAATTACTCCACAACTAATCATTTTCTGAATAGGAAATTTAAATCTCTATATACGGCACGACTGATCATTTCCCCCCAGTCGAATATGGATTTGTTGTTGAATAAATGTTTTTTTTCTCAATTTTTATTTTAAAGTAGTTTCCTTGATATTCAATTGAATCATCATAGGAAGCTTTCCAATACATATAGTGAAAGAAGGCTCAAATACATTACAACAATATACTTATTCATGTCATTTTTTAAGGGAATTGAACCATGGTACAACAATCATTCCTCTCAACCATCCAAGCTGTACCCAATTGATAAAGGATATTTTTCTCAATTGTATTCATAGTATATAAACTTCTATATATTGAATAGATCATTATACCAAAGGGTATACTCAAGAACCCTAAATCAGTTTTACAAAATAAGACTGAACAAAAAACTTGGCAAGGTCGAAGAGTAAGAGTTTGACTTGATCTTGGGAAAAAATCGGATAATACAAATATTGAAAAGAGAAAAACTTGGCAAGCCCGTAACAATGCATCTCCTATTGTCCCTCGTAAGTTGGATTGAGTGAGAAGATTTATTTGTTTAGGATTTTTTGTGTACCCATCCTCATTTTTGACTTGTAGTGTTATGATGATTATAGATATGCAACATACTTGTAGTGTTATGATGATTATAGATGTGCAACATTTCACAGTTGTGGCTTCAACCCTAGAACGTAGACATATACGATGCCATTCTAGTTCTCCTACTACGCCAGGTGTATTTGATGTAACCAAAGTTTGGATACTATAGTGTAATTTATTTGATGCTACAATGGAATTTGACCAAAATTTCATCGTTACATTACAGATGCAGGAACTTCTCATGTACTGAACAATGAGATGAGTATTCTGGCAGTACATACATACCCATACTCATCTCACTGTTCAGTACATACTAGAATAACTTCCTTGTATAAGCATTTATTTGTCATTTGTGAATGACTTGCTAAGACCATGTTGGATAGAAATCTGAGTTTATAATAGATAATTAGTGCTTGTGCAATAGAGTTGAGGTTAGGCCTTACCCAAGGATTAGATCGTCCTTCCATCAACTCCAAGACAATAAATTTGCAATGGTATCATGGATAAGAAGGGTAATAACAACTCCCCTTATAACGATATCAATACTATGATATATAAGAGGCAGGCTAACTTTTGAAGATTACATACCTATTTTGAATCTTCTAGGAAAGCCAATAACTCATGTGCAATGATAAAATATTGTATTTATAGTTATAGCTAGATTGAATCATGGTTAGTATATTATGATAAAGTTGTGACAAAGTGAGGAATAATTTGAGATGGTGAATCTAGAATGCTTTACATGGAATGCACTAAATGTTTATTCTTGTATGTTTTGAGGTGAAATCCCCTCTAATCCTTTTTGGATGGGTCCTCATATGGATTCCTTGTTTTGAGGATAAGGAAAAATTGGAGTATGCTTCCATATTTTCTAGTAAATGTTGAAGTGAGAAGTGCTACAAGCTAACAATCATGAACAACACGAATGTTCTATAAGAGCTTCTCCTGCACTTTGAACTGTAATGCTCATTCAAGACATAAGGCACAGTTTTTGAAATGTACATTAATCTGAGGTCTTCTACAAGAATAAATGTATCCTTGCATGGGAAATGGTACCACAGTTTTGAAGCTCAATAAATTAGTCTATTGTTCTAACTTGAACATTGTTGCAAATAAATACAAGGCATAACTGAATTGCACCGAATCAATTAAGATCAATCGATTTAGAGTTTACCTCAACTTAAATGTGAATATATTAAGCATAATAACATCCTAGCTTGTTGCGAGTGAATCGCAGGAACATCTATGGAACATTACAAGAGGAGGCATGGCAAAGAGACCAATACTGAAGCTAGGTCAAACAAAGGAGGGGAAGGCCCCATTTACAACGACACGACTTGCATCGTGGAAAACGACATGGCATAGAAATGGGGAGAAATTTACCAGATGCTCCATCAAGATTCCTATCCCAAGGTATCAAATGATGATCGAGATTTGGGTGTCTACCATGCTCTAAAGAGGTCTCGACTTTATCAGATAGTTGCACATCCCGAAGTGTTCCCGTGTGCAGAGGCTATTTATTGGATCATCCATCGAACTGACATTGACAATAGGCTGATAAAAGATACTGAAGGGAAAGCTATTGCATCGTTCCAGGCCTCAACTATGCATGAATGCTATAAGCTTCCTACTGAAGAGATTCAACTCACAGATGAATGGATGTTGAAATGTCCTCTAGATTGCAAAGAAACAATTAAGAATTGGTGGGTTTCAAGTGTAAGTTTTAGATCAAGATCCGGAGATTATCCCACGAAAATGCTCAGAGCCCCTTACAGATATGTTGTAGCCCTTATGTGTAGGCTTTATGGAGAAGCAGAAACTTCAACATTCAAGGAATCTTGGGTTCCCTTGCTACACACTATCACAACTACTGGTCATATATTTAACTGGGCGGCTATCCTCTCAGCCAACCTTGAAAAGTCCATATCAGTAGTAAAACATGCAGTGTCGGGGAAGCATCTTCATTTCCACATGTAATCCTACCTATTGGATATGGTATGTCAAGCACATGCTTACCCAAGAATGGGTTGGAGATGGAAAAAGAGTGACCTCCCTATTCATTTCTATTGTCAGGACTTGTGGGGGCATAAATATCGAGTGCACTATCAAAACATTTGTGACCACTTCTTAATTTCATTGTTCCAATTGTTATTTTTCACCCAAGAACCATGCATGTCAGAGAAATAAATGGAAGCTATCAGCGAAATTGTCAATTGGTTTGTACTTGAGAATGAGACTTATATCAGGATCTACGGATCAACCAAACCTCCACATGTACTTCCCAAATTTGTGCCTGACAGACTGGTGTTGCAGGAGGTAGCATACCACACCCTTGTACATGGGGTTGGGGCATCTCTTTCCAAATATAAGAAACTATCGTGGCCACCACTACCATTCTGTGTGGGATCCTACAATTTCAAGAACTGAAAGGAGGCACATGCTGAGGCAGAGGCTTTGAAAACATTCCATTTCAGGGAAGGAATATTCCATAGATATGATCCCTAGAAGGTTGTTAGCCAACACTGAAACTCTGCAAGAATAAGTGGCCTTATGAATCTGAAACATGGAGAGATGAGGATATATACAAAAAGGCACATAATTATGATGAGGTTATCTTAAGAAGGGGAGGCAGCTCTACGACTAAATAAAACTCAAAGGTCGAGCAAGAAAATGAAGCTAAAGAAGCAGAAACCAAGGAAAAAGATGAAGAAGAAGGTGCAGCTAAAGCAACAACAGAAAAATAAAGATTGGAGAAGGATCATTAAGGACTCCGGAAAAATAAATCTAAAGAAGAAGTTGTAGCTAAAGAAGTAGCAGAAAAAGAAAGGTTGGAGAAGGAACCTGAAGCACTTCGTCATAAGAAATCTAAAGAAGACGTTGCAGCTAAAGCAACAACTGAAAAAGAAAGCTTGGAGAAGGAGGTTGAAGTACTTCGGCATAAGGAAGAAGCAAAAGAAGAAATTGCAATAGCAGAAGCGGAGAAAAAGAGGAAGGGAGAAAAGGAATAAGAGCAAAAGAGACTTCGAGCAGAACAAGAAGCAAAGTTCAAACAAGAAGAAGAAGAAAGGAAAAATAAAGAGGAGGAAAAGAAAGCACAAGAGGAAATCGATGAAACTGATCCCATGGATAACGACCTACTTGAGGCTTCTAGTATACCATTGACTGGATGCCATTTCCCTCTGAGAGAACTAGGGTTGGGGGGGTTAACGTCCTTCAAAGCTAGCAGAGTGGCAGACCTAAACTCTTTCATATTTGACAGGGCCCAGGGAAAGATTGTACAATGAGCTGTAAGAAACCACAGAAAGAACAATAGTCATTAAGAACTATGAGTTTGTGTTTTTCCATCTTCACTACTATAAAGTTATATTATCCATATGACAAAATATTCTTTTGTGAATTTCCATGGCTTTACTTAGACTTGGACCTACTAATTCTACATGGGGTGTCATTCCGCATGAAAAAACATTCTTATTGTAGTAGTTGATTATTTTGCCTTGTATTTACTAAGATAAATACATGATTATTTTTGTAGGTTTTTGTCTTGCTGCAGAAGCTGGATAAAAATCACAACTTTGAATAAGATGGCCATAGTACAGGTTTTTATTTTATCTAAACAATTGATGTTTTGATTATTTATTTATTTACTAGATAGATAACATGGTCTTATTAGTGATGCAGTGTATTACATGAACTAAATATATCACTGCATAACTATTTCAAAAGGATTCAAATTATAGAGTTCTTAAGGAAAACAATGGGCGCAACTACTTTTATTGTTTGTCTAGTGAATGCAATGGTCTACGACGTACCAAGTGTTCTACATTTAATCAACATAAAAAAGAAGTACATTCTTGGGGACCATAACATTGCATGTTGGCGTGCCACATGGCTTTCGGTACAAGCTTAGATCTGAATCCAAATTGGAAATAGGTCGTTATCGAAAAAATTACGACATGGAATATCGTTATAAGAAGAATAGAAAGGCTGTTGAGACCACTGTCATTCGAAAAGAGGTTCAAAACATGGTACGTTGTTTTTTTTAATGAAATTTTATTTTCAGGTATTTTCATTAAATTATGCTTTACTGATGTATGCATTTTGTTTTTATGTTACAGGGGGTGAAGTGTGCTCAAGAGTTGAGTGCAAATGCTTTGGAATGTGTGAGAAGACATGTTTATGAATATGACGCTCAATCAAAGGAAAAAAATCTACATTAAAAAAAAATGTTCGCAAGAAAATCAATAAGGACAAAAATTGGAGTATGCTACGTAAAATGTTTAATGAGTCACCACCCATAAGAGATATTCAAATTTGTATGTTTTTTTGTTGGATACGAATTCAATACTACATGGTATTTAATAAAATCACTTTTTTTTTAGCATGTGTTTCTTGCAACAGAAAAATGTGTCTACCTCCTCCCAATGTAAAGAGGATGATACCTTATCTATTGAAGAGTCACCCAGTGTACATTTTGTAAGATACCACATGTTTTGTTACATAATTCTACAAAATACTAAATGAAAACCCCTTTTATTGACATATTTTTTGACAATGGATGTATTTATTTGAATATATGCAGGGAAATATTGTATGTATTGGTGATCCATCTTCATCAGATATGGAGGAATGTAATGATCCCAAGCCAAATTCTTTCTTGGAATCACTAACTACTACTAATTTATTGAGTTATTAAGTGCATACAAGATTCATCAACACATGGAGATCATAATATATTCAAGATGTAGAAGCACAAGAAAATATCTGACCTTTTTATTATGAGCAATGTAAGATCAATACAATAGATGGCCGATCTGGCATAAACCTCAGATGGTCGTACAAGCAATAGATATGAGCTGCTACAAAATTCTCCCGACAATACAAAATAAGCCTCCAAAGGTTGGATATACAATAAATACTAAATCAAGCAGATCTGAGCTGTACTAATGCTCAACCTCCAAGCTGGAAAGTGCCACGTCTTGCTAGAATGTTGAAGCCCTGAATAATTTTTCCCTGCTACCAAAAGTGCCAAATCATCCCGAGAAATATGCCAAATGATAGATTGGACAACTGTAAGGAAAACCCAAATATCCAAATTCTCAAATCCACTCTCAAACCCCGTAGATCCGAATTCTCCCCTGAATGGTGTGCCCCACTGGATGACTGAAACCCTAGTTGGTTCGGCCCTGATGAAGGAAGCCTCCAAATGCTCTGAAAATCTCCAAGAATATAGATCGGGCTATGAGAATCCCATGGGAGAAGTTTTGGGCTTAGATCTCAAGCAGATCTCCCTAGATCTGATTTTTACTGAATCACAAGACGTCCCCTATGGCTCCACGACGTCCCAATCTGCAGACAAATGTAGAATGATGATAACCCTCCAGAAAATCCCTCAAACTGATCGTCCTGCCTCTGCAAACAAAACCCAACTGTTGGAATGGC
>SNQJ01S0158720.1:2904-21963 GCA_010110895.2 Picea sitchensis
GTCAACCATATTTATGATATGTTATAATGGGTGACAAAAGGGGAGGCCCACGGGCTTGACCCCGAGACCTACCCAACCTAACTCTAAATTTAATCCATTGCCAACCATCTGGGCTAACAACCCACATTGTAATTTCCACCCAAGTAATTCAATTTAAACCTAGCCTTTTTCCAAAGCTCGAGGTCTGCGCCTAATAATACAATGTGAACAATTTACGATGCAGGTACATGAGTAATCATTGTAGGCTGGTGGCATATAAACTAAGGTGAAGATCTCAGGAGGGCCTGGGATGAGCAATGTCAGAATTTCATGATTTGACAATCATTTTTACACATTTTCTCGCCACGAGTCAACCGGTGATGTCCATTTTTTCATCTGGGAAACATACCAGAAGGTCAATTTTAGACATGAGGTATAATTATGTATTTATGACAAGGCTCTGTTATCAAGCTATTGTGTTATTGTCTCATTTCTCTTCTTTTCTCCATATTTATTCCTTCTTTAATTAATGTTGCATATAAGATTTGATTCATGCTCTTAATACAATTTGTATAATGTCATCGTTGGAAACATCCCAAATCATGTTGTTATCAGAGAATTCTTCTTTGACTTGAATTGTGAGTGTGAATTCTTACCAGGGCCAAGCTCAAAGAAGATGAAGGAAAACTAAAGAATTTCAACCCATAGAGTGGACGTGCAACTCACGGAAAGAAAATGGAGGGTGAAGAACTTGGTGCAGAGAATGAGAAGGATTTCCACATATATTTCTACTAGATGTTAGGCATGGTGGAAAAAATGTTTGTAGATTACAAGAAGAGAGTTGCAAAGAAGGATAAGAATAAGAAATCTAAAGAAGAGGATAATGCTTTCTTGAACCATGGGAGTGTAGGAGATCCTCCCGAGCCTCCATCACCATATTCAAGTTCAATCTCTTCTTCCTCTTCCTCTCATTCCCATCATCCTCATCCTTGTAGTTTTCATCCAAATACTTATAAAAATCCATTGTTGAAACTAGATGTGAAATTTAATTTTCCCATGTTTAATGGAGAAGCTAATGCATACAAGATTAATAATTGGATCATACAAATCAAATTTTACTATCATGTCTAGCATAACAAAGAGGAAGAGGAAAATATCCAGTTCTCTTCTCTTCGGATGGAAGGAACAACCCTTGTATGGTGGGAGAGAAAACTTCAGAAAGGTAGCAAACATAATCGTAAACTCATTTCTTCATGGTCTGAATTTACATTTGCATTGAAAAAGCAATTTTATCCACTGGGTTATGTTCAAAAATCCATGATGGAATGGAAAAATATAGGATAGGGTAAACATCAGAGTGTTCATAGTTTCACAGAGGAATTTAGGAAAAAAACACTTACATTAAATATTCCCTTAGATTCTCATGAAACTTTGATGAATTATATTGGTGCAGTTCATAGTTACATTTGACATACATTATTATTGTTTAATCCCACAAACTTAGATGAGGTGTGTGTGTGCAAGAAAATCACCTTGAAAGCATGGGTAAGAATGTACATGAAGATCATAAGCATTCACAAGACCATTTCAAAAGGAAATGCAAAGGAAAGAATAAGAGGATAACTACAACAAAGAAAGAGGGATACAAATCAATTTGCACTCATTTCTAGAAAGATGGGAACGATGATGAGAATTGTTCGGAACTACATCCATAGTTAAGACCAAAATGATTTGGTGGCCAAAGGAAGCAGAAAATTGTTTCTATCGTGCAAGAAGACATAGGTTCCGACTCATGAGATGAGGAAAAGATCACAACAGTTGGATTACAAGGTAAAGTTTCCTTGCATGCTAGTTCAATTTATAAAATTCCATCTCTTGAAAATGATGAAAGAAGAAGTGAATTATTCCACATAAGAATAGTGAGAAAGTAAACAAAAGTGGAAACTTTGTTTGATCTGGGCTCACATGTTAATTTGATATCTGAAGGGATTATAAAGAAATTGGGATTAACCACAACACCTCATTAGAAACCTTACCCTCTTGGTTGGGTGCATGATAATGCAAAACTTTAGGTTACTAGTCAGTGTAGATTGAAGTTTGATATTGCTTCTAAGTTGGTAGATGAAGTTGTTTTGGATGTAGTTCCTTTGGATATATGTGGTCTTGTATTAGGGAGTCCTTATCTTTATGACAAAAAATCAATCTTCTTTCGGAAAGAGAAAAAATACCATCTCACAAAATATGGAGTGTGATGCAGGAGCATCATTGGCAAGCGCGCAGAGGTAGGACCACTCAACACGTGAGAGTTCTTCCAGAAATTCAACATTGACAGTTGCAACCGATTTTGAAATATGGCTTCACTCAGTGCCAGAATTTACCTTTGGAGGCATGCTTGAACCAGTGCCGAATTTTACCCTTTGAGGCAAGTTTTGAAATCGTAAATAGAGCAGGAGTTTCCACCATGACTCTGGAATGCGATTGCACTAAGATAGCGTAGTATGAATTTTAGAGTAGGAAAGTAGCCAGGGGAAACCCTAGAAACATTTTTGAGTTATGTAAAATTTTGTACACCCAGTTAGAGAGAGCGGCAATACAGAGAGAAATTAGTTGTAAGAGAGAATTGAAAGTTAGCAGGAGATCTCAGTTTTTGAGTTGCTGTAATTTTGAATGTATTATGTAGCCATTGAGCACTTGTGAATATAACAGAAGAAAAATTGACCCAAATGTATGGCATGTGGACTGCGTGTGTTTTTCCTGTCATTTATGTTTTCATGAACAAGTGGATGGAACTGTGAGTTTTTCCAGTTTCAACTGTTTCTCTTCATTGGAAGCTCTGCAAGGTGAGCATCGAGCCAGAGAGGAACGTAAGGAAATTAGGAGGAATTTCTCTATGAGAAATACCATGGATCTGAGTTATCAAAATCCCTCAGACGCAAGGAGTGTGCAAAAAATCGAAGTTTGCACCAGACAAACATCAGGAGGAACAACACTTCGGAAAGTGTTATCGAGATCCAAGAACTCATTCCCTGGAAGAAGCGAAGATCGAGTCTTCAAAGAATTAGAAAATTGATGTAGGAGCATCATTCCAAGCCAGCTACGCACCAACTAGCCAACACATCAAGCACGTTCTCAATGGAGAGGAGAGAGGCGCAACCCTCTCGTTTTTCAAATTTGAAATTGTATTAAATATTTGTAAGGCTGGTAGAGCCAAGCCGTGCCTTCGAGCAGGCTGTAGTTAGTGTCACCTTAATGGCTGACATGTTTATGGGAATCTAGATCTGATTCGGATTAGATGGCCCATTCAATATAATTGAATGTAAATTAATGAGAGTTGGTGAGGATGGAGGGAAGAGCTTGAGGAGCCCCTCTTTGTAAAAAGATCTTATTTTGTTTTCAGAATAGTCAGTTAAGAGAGAAGAGAAGAGATAGAGAGTAGAGAGTTTTAGAAGGGGAGAAGAGAGCCGAGACTCTGTTGCAGTCAGAGCTCGAGCACATTGTAATCAGGCATTCTTGATTAATACAAACAGAGTAGTTTTTCTTGCATGTTGTTGTCCACATGTTTATGAGTTCATGAATGAATGTCTTTATGCGTTGATGATATGCTGTAGATGTATATTAGGTATGCATTTGCAGGGATAGAAAAAATTTACTATCTGTGAGTTCTTTGATTCCAGGTTTGGGTTCTTTGAGGCTTCATGCAAGAGGTTGCATGACAAAATAATGCAGGTTCTATAAGCCTGTGCAAGGAGTGCACTTTTGAATTCTGCGGATTCAGACAAAGACATGCTAGGAGGGCGCACCAGCTGAAGTCACTGACTCAAGGAGAATCCTCAAGTTTGTTGAGTACCTTGGAGGTAAGACTATGCAGAGGAAGGCACAGAGATAACAGAATCACTGAGGGTTTTGTAGAGCTCTTCCAGGAGGGCATTGAGCGAGTGCACGGGGTGCAAAGGAGGAACTCTGTTTCAAGTTCAAGGAAGACATAACTATTGAAGGTTCTGTAGAGCTCTGCCAAGAGGGCATTGAGCGAGTGCATAGAGTGTACCAGGGAACTCTATTTTGAGTTCTAAGGAAAGGGAAGTGTCAAGGAGAAGGCACTTACAGAGTTACTGAACACTCTATGAAGAAAGGATCTGCAAGGTGTGCATCGAGCAGAAGAACGCCAGGAGGGTGTGAAGAATTTCTTCGCAGGAAATACTTTGAATTGAGTTATCCGAAAACTCACCAACATAAGGAGTGTGCGAATAAGAACTTGTTTGAAGTTCTTAAGTACAGAAGGAATAACGCAAGAAGTGTTCTTAGAGTGAACTTGTCTCAAGTTTAGAGGCTCAGGAGGAATAGTGCCTTTGTGCACAGAGCAGTAGCCGAGAAGAGTAGAAGATTGAGAAACCTTTCAAGGTTTCTGAGTTGACCAAGTTAAAGACAGATAGCATAGTTGAGTGCAGGGACCCTGTAAGGAGTGCAGAGGTTGAGAAACCTTTGAGGTTTTAGAGTCGAAAAAGCTCAGGAGGGACAACATCTTTAGAACACAGGCAGGAGCCGAGGATACAGGCTTCACAACAGGAGAAAAGGCTGAGATCTTTGAAGTGTTTAAAGTCTTCCAAGTTCAGGAAGAAGCACAAGCTTAGGAGGGAGCACAACTGCGGTTAGATCAGCTAAAGAGAACGAGATCTGGACCTTTAAATCTACATCCAGAAAAGAAGGAGGAGAGTGTGCAGAAGAAAGAGATCTAGGTCTTCAGATCTAGGTGCATTGACAGATAGCCATTGGATCTAGGAGAAGGTGAACGAGGTTTAACCCTCGTATGTGAAGAGGGGAATGAAAGGCCTATTTCAGAATTTTTGCTACCGGGAGATACAAAGGGCAAGAGTTGGGACTCTTGACCCACAAAATCCTGAAAGGATCGTGACTATCCAATAGGAGGACACATGGCGAGTGGTCGAGGTTTCGGGGAAATTCTCGAAAGGAGGATTTTGGCATTTCGACTATCAAGAATGCAAAGGGTAAGAGTTTAGAACTCTTGACCCATGAAATCCTGAAAAGACACAAGCCGTCGGATCAGGAGAGGCTATGAGTTGTCGATCCCAGTTTGGAGTGGAAGATCAGCGTTTCAGGGTTCGGTACTTCGGTATTTCGAATACTGGGAGCTCGAAGGGGCAGGGAGTTATTGCAGCCGGGATCGCGAAGTCTCGAAATGCGAAAACCTAAAAAAAGATGGAGGAGTAGCATGGTCACGGAACAGGGTCACACATTTTGGCATTTTGGGATTCGGCTTTTCATCCATCTCGAGGACAAGAAACTGGGCACTTCGGCGTTGGAAACCCCGAAGTCCCGAAAGTGACATATTGTTGGAGTGGGACTATGGTCATACATTTCGGCAGTTCGGGGTTTGGATTTCCAGAAGTTTCGAGGACAAGGAGTCGGGGCGCTTGGTGTTAGAAACCTTGAAGTCACGAAACGCGACGTGCCATGGAGAAGGAACTTCGAAGGAGTTCAACATTTCGTAAGTTCAGGATTTGACATTTCGACCATTCCGATGACTAGGAGACGGGGTACTTGGCATTGAAGGTCCCGAAGTCGCGAAACACGATGTGCCTTGGGAGTGGGGTTGCGGTCACACATTGAGCCATTTCAGGATTCGACACTTTGGCAATCCGGAGGACAAGGAGTTGGAATGCTTGGCATCGAAAGTCCCGAAGTCACGAAACACGATGAGTCTGTGGAGTAGGATGTGGTCAGAGGGAAAGTGGTCACATGGAACGAGGATTGGCCAAGGGATAATTGTTGATTGAGACATTTCAGATTTTCGAAGGTCGGGGAATCGAAGAGTTGAGGAATTCGACATTAGGTTTCGCGAAGTCATGAAACCTGAATTTTCAAATCAGAAAAGGTCGCGGTTGTGTTGGAGGCCATGTGGAGGGAAAGGACCTAGGGATCGGGTTTGTTGAAGGTTCTAGCAAGGAACTAAAGGATCCACTTCGGCTCAGAGAATTCAGAATGATCCTAATACTAAGGTAGGGAGTGATGCATCAGTGTGGTATCAGAGCTTGATTTTATCTGTATATTTTAGGGAAAAGGAGCTAGAGGAAAAGGAGTAGTCTAATACACGTTAGTGTGGTATCAGAGAAGGACTTCGTCTGTATATTTTAGATGAAGATGATTGAAGAGATTATTGCAGGATGCAACAACAAATAGACAGTCAGGTTGACTGTAAGAAAAGGCTAGAAGCACTCATGGTTGCAGAGTGACAACAACAGGTTTTCCAGGAGGGCAGACAGAAACAGGAAAATGGCTATTGAAGGTCATGGACGCGGTGGAAAGAAGAACCACCAGCAGTAGAGCGAGGCTGATATGGACAAATAACTCGTCAATATAAGAGAGAGGATGGAGGGGCTTGCATTTCGAATACAACAAGATGAAAAATCACGATGGGTGTATGAATGGACCATGAAAACAAAGGTGAAGTGACCAGTCAAGGAATTGTCGGCCAAAAGACAACGGAGACTGTTGAAGGAATGGCTGAGGTATGCTGAAAGCCACAGGGGTGAAGAGGAGATGGTTTATGTCTGTGAACCAGAGACTGGGAAGAATCTCAGTGATGATGAGGAGAAGAGATCGCGGGAGGATCTCGTGAACTGCCAAGAAGGAAGAAATGAAAGTTCAGATTGCCAGATGGGCAATGAGATGGTATCGTTGGACGATCTCAGAGGTTTCCAGGTGAGCAGCGATAAACTTTCAAGTTGCCAAGTGGGCAATGAGATGATATCGCTGAAGGATCTCATAGACTGTCAAGTGGGCAGTAGAAAATTCCCAATTTGCTAGGTGGGCAGAGAAAAGGAGATGAGACTATTTGAAAGTCTTGGGATCTCATAAGTGAGTTCATGTGAGCAGGGAGTGATGATGGCGATGAGATCGATTTATCTCATAGACTTCCAGGAGGGAAGAGAGGAAATCCCATATTGCCAGGAGGGCAAGGGAGAGTAGATGAGGCCACGTGAGAGTCTCATGAACTCAGAGGTGAGTTTGGATCAGCGAGAGGAGCTGATAGAGAAGGAAGATCAGAAGAGAATTATGATGATTGGTGGAATTCAGATATTCTTGCCACATAGCTCAGTTGAGGCCAACGAAGGTGTTGCAGTTGGAGCAACAACAAAAGACAGACAGCCAGCAGAGACTGTCATGGAGAAAGAGATGGAGCAGATATTAGAGGCTTCCCAAGCAGAGGAAAAGGAGCATTCAAAAGAATGTCTCAAAATTTTCAGCTAGGAAGCTGAAGGGGAGACAACTGTAGCACTGAAGCTGAGAGGAAGGGAAGAAGAAGAGCATGCAGATAAGATTCTCACTCCATGGGAGAAGGAGTTGGAGATGTTGGAGGATTGGTTAAACCATCCAGATCCAGTAGATGACTGCCATGAGAATAGAGTCATGCAGATGTTAGCAGAGGAGCATTCTGAGGAATCGCTCAAAAATTTTAGCCAGGGAGTTGAACAGATGATAACTGCGGTGCAGAGGCATGCAACGATAGATGAAGGAGAATTCTAGTCTGAGGAGCAGCTGGAGGAAGTTGGAGATATGACAGTAGGAGAGCTGACAGCTAGTGCCATAGAAGAGGAAATCAACATGGGGGATCATGATGATCTACCCATCGATAAGGAGGAAGTGCAGCTGAGAAGACTGCATAAGGAGAGCCAGCCACTGGAGCAGCTGGAAATGATAATTGAGGAGGTGAGAAATTTGATGATCTGATCAGTAGAAGCATTCAGCAAAGGGAAGCTGAGTAGAGGAGAACCTGCCATAGCAGCAGGGAAGTATATGCAACAACAATAGCGAAACGATGGAGCAGATGGATAGCTCAAAAGAACAGTTTGGGATCCGGGTGGATTTCAACAACCATGCTGGGAAGATCATGAGCAGGAGCTCATGAATTTTTCACAGTAGAGGAATATGATGTAGGAGCATCGCTCCAAGACATCTACGTGCCAGCCAACCAGTACATCAAGCGCATGCTCAATGGAGAGGAGAGAGGCACAACCCTCTCGTTTTTCAAATTTGAAATTGTATTAAATATTTGTAAGGCTGGTAGAGCCAAGTCGTGCCTTCGAGCAGGCTGTAGTTAGTGTCTCCTTAATGGCTGACATGTTGATGGGAATATAGATCCAATTCGGATTAGATGGCCCATTCAATATAATTGAATGTAAATTAATGAGAGTTCGTGAGGATGGAGGGAAGAGATTGAGGAGCCCCTCTTTGTAAAAATATCTTCTTTTGTTTTCAAGATAGTCAGTTAAGAGAGTAGAGAAGAGATAGAGAGTAGAGAGTTTTAGAAGTTGAGTAGAGAGCCGAGACTCTGTTGCAGTCAGAGCTCAAACACATTGTAATCAGGCATTCTTATTTAATACAAACAGAGCAGTTTTTCTTGCATGTTGTTGTCCACATGTTTATGAGTTCCTGAATGAATGTCTTTATGCGTTGATGATATGTTGTAGATGTATGTTAGGTATGCATTTGCAGTGATAGAAAAAATTTACTGTCTATGAGTTCTTTGATTCCAGGTTTGGGGTCATTGATTCTTCATGAAAGAGGTTGCATGATAAAATACTGCGGGTTCTGTAAGCCTGTGTAAGGATTGCACTTCTGAATTATGCGGAGGGCGCACCAGCTGAAGTCACTGACTCAAGGAGAATCATCAAGGTTGCTGAGTACCTTGGAGGTAAGACTGTGCAGAGGAAGGCACAGAGATAATAGAATCACTGAGGGTTCTGTAGAGCTATTCCAGGAGGGCATCGAGTGAGTGCACGGGGTGCACAGGAGGAACTCTGTTTCGAGTTCAAGGAAGACATAACTACTGAAGGTTCTGTAGAGCTCTACCAAGAGGGCATTGAGTGAGTGCATAGAGTGTACCAGGGAAATCTATTTTGAGTTCTAAGGAAAGGGAAGTGTCAAGGAGAAGGCACTTACATATTTACTAAACACTCTATGAAGAAAGACTCTACAAGGTGTGCATCGAGCAGAAGAATGCCAGGAGGGCGTGAAGCATTTCTTTGTAGGAAATACTTCGAATTAAGTTATCCGAAAACTTAGCAACACAAGGAGTGTGCGAATAATAACTTGTCTAAAGTTCTTAAGCTTAGAAGGAATAGCGCAAGAAGTGTGCTCAGAGTGAACTTGTCTCAAGTTCAGAGGCTCAGAAGGAACAATGCCTTTGCGCACAGAGAAGTAGCCGAGAAGAGGAGAAGATTGAGAAACCTTTCAAGGTTTTTGAGTTGACCAAGTTCAGGACGGATAGCACAGTTAAGTGCAGGGACCCTGCAAGGAGTGCATAGGTTGAGAAACCTTTGAGGTTTCAGAGTCAACAAATATCAGGAGGGACAACATCTTTAGAACGCAGGCATGAGCTGAGGATACAGGGTTCACATCAGGAGCAAAGGCTGAGATATTTGAAGTGTTTGAAGTCTTCCAAGTTCAGGGAGAAGCACAAGATTAGGAGGGAGCACAACTGTCGTTAGATCAGCTGAAGAGAACGAGATCTAGACCGTTGAATCTACGTCCAGGCAAGCAGGAGGAGAGTGCACAGGATAAAGTGATCTGGGCCGTTAGATCTGGGTGCATGGACCGATAGCCATCGAATCCAGGAGAAGGTGCATGAGGTTTAACCCTCATATGTGAAGAGGGGAATGAAAGGCCTATTTCAGCATTTCAGCTATCGATATATACAAAGGGAAAGAGTCGGGACTCTTGACCCACGAAATCCTGAAAGGATCGTGACCGTCCAACAGGAGGACACGTGGTGAGCGGTCGAGGTTTTGGGGAAATTCTCGAAAGAAGGATTTCGACATTTCGGCTACTGAGAATGCAAAGGGTAAGAGTTCATAACTCTTGACCCGTGAAATCCTGAAAAGACACAAGCTGTCGGATCAGGAGAGGCTATGAGTTGTTGATCTCAGTTTGGAGCAGAAGACCGACGTTTCGGGGTTCGTTAGTTCGGTATTTAGGATGCCGGGAGCTCGAAGGGGCAGGGAGTTGTTGCAGCTAGGATCGCGAAGTCCCAAAATGCAAAAAACTGAAAAAATATGGAGGAGTAGCATGGTCACGGAATAGGGTCACACATTTTGGCATTTCGGGATTCAGCTTTTCAGCCATCCCGAGGACAAGAAACTGAGCACTTCAGCGTTGGAAACCCCGAAGTCCCGAAAACGACGTATTGTTGGAGTGGGACTATGGTCATACATTTTAGCAGTTCAGGGTTCAGCTTTCCAGAAGTTTCGAGGACAAGGAGTCGGGGCGCTTGGTGTTAGAAACCCTGAAGTCGTGAAACATGATGTGCCGTGGAGAAGTAACTTCAAAGGAGTTCGACATTTTGGAAGTTTGGGATTCGACATTTCGGCCATCCCGATGACTAGGAGACATGGCGCTTGGCATTGAAGGTTGCGAAATGCGACGTGCCTTGGGAGTGGGGCTGCGGTCACACATTGAGCCATTTCAGGATTCAACACTTCGGCAATCCCGAGGACAAGGAGTTGGAATGCTTGGCGTCAGAAGTCCCGAAGTCGTGAAACACGACGAGTCTGTGGAGTATGTTGTGGTCACAGGGAAAGTGGTCACATGGACCGAGGATTGGCCAAGGGATAATCGTTGATCAAGAAATTTTGGCATTTCAGAGGTCAGGGAATCGAAGAGTCAAGGAATTCGACATCAGGGTTCGCGAAGTCACGAAACCTGAATTTATGAATCAGAAAAGGTCGTGGTCATGTTGGAGGTCGTGTGAAGGGAAAGGACCTGTATATCGGGTTCGTTGAAGGTTCCAGCAGGGAACTAAAGGAGCAACTTCGGCTCAGAGAATTCAGAACGATCCTAAGACCTATAGGTCATGAAGAACCTATTGAGGGAGGGAGTGCTACGTTAGTGTGGTATCATAGATTGATTTTATCTGTATATTTCAGGCAGAAGGAGCTAGAGGAAAAGGAGTAGTCTGATATGCATCAGTGTGGTATCAGAGAAGGAATTCGTCTGTATATTTCAGATGAAGAGGATTGAAGAGATTGTTGCAGGACGCAACAACAAAAAGACAGCTAGGTCGACTGTAATAAAAGGCTGGGAGGGTTGCAGAGTGATAGCAATAGGTTTGCCAGGAGGGAAGACAGAAATAGGAAAATGGTTGCAGAAGGCCATGGATGTAGTGGAAAGAAGAACCACCAGCAACAGAGCGAGGATGAGATGGACAAAGAACTCACTGAGATAAGAGCGAGGATGGAGGATCTTGAATTTCAAATGAGACGGGATGCAAAATAACGATGGGTGTATGAATGGCCCATGAAAACAAAGGTGAAGTGGCCAGTCAAGGAATTGTTGGCCAAAAGACAATGGAGACTATTGAAGGAATGGATGAGGTATGTTGAAAGCGTCATGGATAAAGAGGAGATGGTTCATCTCTGTGAACCAGAGACTGGGAATAATCTCAGTGATGATGAGGAGAAGAGATCGCTGGAGGATCTCGTGAACTGCCAGGAAGGCATAAATGAAAGTTCAGATTGCCAGATGGACAATGAGATGGTATCGTTGGATGATCTCAGAGGTTTCCAGGTGAGAAACGAGAAACTTTCAAGTTGCCAGGTGGGGAATGAGATGAGATTGCTGGAGGATCTCATAGACTGCCAAGTGGGAAAGGAAGAGAAGATGAGATTGTTTGAAAGTCTTAGGAGCTCAGAAGTGAGTTCATGTCAGCAGGGAGTGCTAATGGAGATGAGATCAATTGATCTCATAGACTGCCAGGAGGGCAGAGAGGAAATCCCATATTTATAGGAGGGAAAGGGAGAGAAAATGAGGCCATGTGAGAGTCTCATGAACTCAGAGGTGAGTTCAGATTAGCGAGAGGAGTTGATAGAGAAGGAAGATCAGAAGAGCATTATGATGATTGGGGGAATTCAAATATTCCTTCCACATAACTCAGTTGAGGCCAGTGAAGGTGTTGCAGATGGAGCAACAACATAAGACAGATAGCCAACAGAGACTGTTATGGATAAAGAGATGGATTAGATATCAGAGGCTGCCCAAGTAGAGGAAAAGGAGCATTTGGAAGAATGGCTCGAAATTTTCAGCAAGGAAGCTGAAGGGGAGACAGCTGCAGCATTGAAACTGACAGCAAGGGAAGAAGAATAACATGCAGATAAGATTCTCACTCCATGGGAGAAGGAGTTGGAGATGCTGGAGGATTGGTTAAACCATCCAGAGCTAGTATATGACTGCCATGAGCAGACAATCATGCAGATGTTAGCAGAGGAGCATTCCGAGGAATTGCTCAGAAATTTCAGCCAAGGAGATGAACAGATGATAACTGCGGTGCAAAGGCATGCAATGGCAGATGAAGGAGAATTCTAGTCTGAGGAGCAGCTGGAGGAAGATGGAGATATTCCAGTAGGAGAGATGACAACTAGTTCCATAGAATAGGAAACTAACATGGGGTATCATGATGATCTACCCACCGATAAGGAGGAAGTGCAACCGAGAAGACTGCATAAGGAGAGCCAGCCATTGGAGCAGCTGGACATGATAATTGAGGAGATTAGAAAGATGATGATCTGATCAGCAGAAGAAGTCAACAAAGGGAGGCTGAGCAGAGGAGAACCTACCATAGCAGTAGGGCAGTAGATACAACAGTAGTAGTGAAATGATGGAGCAGATGGATAGCTCCAAAAAACAGTTTGGGATCTGGGTGGATTTTAGCAGCCATGCTGGGAAGCTCATGAGAAGGAGCTCATGAATTTTTCATAGTAGAGGAGTATGATGTAGGAGCATCGCTCCAAGCCAGCTATGTGCTATCTAGCCAACACATCAAGCACATGCTCAATAGAGAGGAGAGAGGTGAAACCCTCTCGTTTTTCAAATTTGAAATTGTATTAAATATTTGTAAGGGTGGTAGAGCCAAGCCGTGCCTTCGAGCATGATGTAATTAGTGTTGCCTTAATGGCTGACATGTTGATGGGAATCTAGATCCAATTCGGATTAGATGTCCCATTCAATATAATTGAATGTAAATTAATGAGAGTTGGTGAGGATGGAGGGAAGAGCTTGAGGAGCCCCTCTTTGTAAAATGATCTTCTTTTGTTTTCAGGATAGTCAGTTAAGAGAGTAGATAAGAGATAGAGAGTATAGAGTTTTAGAAGGGGAGAAGAGAGTTGAGACTCTGTTGCAGTCAGAGCTCGAACACATTGTAATCATGCATTCTTGATTAATACAAATAGAGTAGTTTTTCCCGCATGTTGTTGTCCACATGTTTATGAGTTCATGAATGAATGTCTTTATGCGTTGATGATATGCTGTAGATGTATGTTAGGTATGCATTTGCAGGGATAGACATAATTTACTGTCTGTGAGTTATTTGATTCCAGGTTTGGGTCCTTTGAGGCTTCATGAAAGAGGTTGCATGATAGAATACTACAGGTTCTATAAGCCTGTCCAAGGAGTACACTTTTGAATTCTGCGGATTCAGACAAAGACGTGCCAGGAGGGCGCACCAGCTGAAGTCACTGACTCAAGGAGAATCCTCAAGATTGTTGAGTAACTTGGAGGTAAGACTGTGCAGAGGAAGGCACAGAGATAACAGAATCACTGAGGGTTCTGTAGAGCTCTGCTAGGAGGGCATCGAGTGAGTGCACAGGGTGCACAGGAGGAACTCTATTTTGAGTTCAAGGAAGACAGAACTGCTGAAGGTTCTATAGAGCTCTGGCAAGAGGGCATTGAGCGAGTGTATAGAGTGTACCAGGGAACTCTATTTTGAGTTCTAAGGAAAGGGAAGTGTCAAGGAGAAGGAACTTACAGAGTTACTGAACACTCTGTGAAGAAAGGCTCTGCAAGGTGTTCATCGAGCAGAAGAACGCCAGGAGGCTGTGAAGCATTTCTTCGTAGGAAATACTTCGAATTGAGTTATCCGAAAACTCAATAGCACAAGGAGTGTGAGAATAAGAACTTGTTTGAAGTTCTTAAGCTCAAAAGGAATAGCAAAAGAAGTGCGCTTAGAGTGAACTTGTCTCAAGTTCAGAGGCTCACGAGGAACAGTTCCTTTGTGCACAGAGCAGTAGCTGAGAAGAGGAGAAGATTGAGAAACCTTTCAAGGTTTCTGAGTTGACCAAGTTCAAGATGGATAGCACAATTGAGTGTAGGGACCCTGCAAGGAGTGCAGAGGTCAAGAAACCTTTGAGGTTTCAGAGTCAAAAAAGATCAAGAGGGACAGTGTCTTTAGAACGCAGGCATGAGCTAAGAATACATGCTTCACAGCAGGAGAAAAGGATGAGATCTTTGAAGTGTTTGAAGTCTTGCAAGTTCAGGAAGAAGCACAACCTTAGGAGGGAGCACAACTGCCATTAGATCTGGGCGCATGGAGGAAAGTTCACAGGAGAAAGAGATCTGGGCCGTCAGATCTGGGCGCATGGACCGATAGCCATTGGATCTAGGAGAAGGTGCATGAGGTTTAACCCTCATATGTGAAGAGGGGAATGAAAGGCCTATTTCGGCATTTCGGATACCGAGAGATACAAAGGGCAAGAGTCGGGACTCTCGACCCACGAAATCCCGAAAGGATCGTGACCGTCCAACAGGAGGACACGTGGCGAGCGGTCGAGGTTTTGGGGAAATTCCCGAAAGGAGGATTTTGGCATTTTGGCTACTGGGAATGAAAAGGGTAAGATTTCAAAACAACTGATGCGTGAAATCCTGAAAAGACACAAGTCATCGGATCAGGAGAGGCTATGAGCCATTGATCCCAGTTTGGAGCGGAAGACCAGTGTTTCGGGGTTCGGTACTTCGGTATTTCGGATACCAGGAGCTCGAAGGGGCAGGGAGTTGTTGCATATGGGATCGTGAAGTCCCAAAACATGAAAACCCAAAAACAAATGGAGGAGTAGCGTGGTCACGGAACATGGTCATACATTTCGGTATTTTGGGATTCTGCTTTTCGACCATCCCGAGGACAAGAAACAGGGCACTTCGGCGTTGGAAACCTTGAATTCCCGAAAGCAATGTATTGTTGGAGTGGGACTAGGTTCATGCATTTATGCAGTTCGAGGTTCAGCTTTTCAGAAGTGCCGAGGACAAGGAGCTGGGGCGCTTGGTGTTATAAACCCCGAAGTCGCGAAACGCGACGTGCCGTGGAGAAGGAACTTTGAAGGAGTTCGGCATTTCGGAAGTTTGGGATTCGACATTTCTGCCATCTCGATGACTATGATATGGGTCACTTGGCATTGAATGTCCCAAAGTCACGAAATGCGACGTGCCTTGGGAGTGGGGCTACGGTCACATATTGATCCATTTCAAGATTCGACACTTTGGCAATTTCGAGGACAAGGAGTTGGAACGCTTGGTGTCAGAAGTCCTGAAGTCGTGAAACACGATGAGTCTGTGGAGTAGGTTGTGGTCATGTGGAAAGTGGTGACATGGACCAAGGATTGGCCAAGGGATAATTGTTGATTGAGACATTTTGGCATTTTGGAGGTCGGGGAATCAAAGAGTCGAGGAATTCGACATCAGGGTTCACGAAGTCGCGAAACCCGAATTTTAGAATCGGAAAAGGTCATAGTCGTGTTGGAGGCCATGTGGAGGGAAAGGAACTTTGGATCAGGTTCATTGAAGGTTCCAGTAGGGAACTAAAGGAGCCTCTTCGGCTCAGAGAATTCAGAACAATCCTAAGACCAGGAGGTCGCGAAGAACCTGCTGAGGTAGGGAGTACTGTGTCAAAAATCTTCTAAGTCTGAAGCGAGTAAAATCTCAGGAGGAAGAACGTTGTCGAGCATTGGATCGCAGTGGAGATTCCCCCCGGTCATCCGATTTGAGGTAGGATTGGAAGATTTAACACTGCGTAGATCCAGGAGGAGAGATCACGAAGATCAGAATAGACGGTGGAGAGTCCTCGAGGAAAACCATCAAAACCTCGCAAGTTGTTGGATAAGGTGGAGCTGCAAGGAGGTTAGCAACAAGGGCTTCTTGACGTCCAAAGCTCATGAGGAATAATGATCATCGATCTCAGATAGATCTGGACCGTTGGTCCATTTTGTGAACTCAGGTATCGCGAGCTGGGAGGAAAAATTCTTTGTGCTTCAAAACCCCGAGTCACGAGATCATGAAATAGCGAGGTCGATCCATTTCACGAACTTGGGTATCATGAGCTGGGAGGCAGAGTTATTTGAGCTTCAAAACCCTGAGTCGCAAGATCGTGAAATAGAGAGGTTGGCCCACATCGTGATCTCGGGTATCGCAAGTTGGAAGGACAAAGGTCCTTGTCTCCCAAATCCCGAATCATGATTCACGAATGGCAGGAAGGATAAGGGTGTGGTCACGACTCTTTATCGTGTACTGTGGGAGCTCACGCTTGGTGCTTGGAAAAGTCAACTGATCATTTGTGGGGGACCTGTGTGTTCATTCGAAGGGTTCCAGTTTGGAACCAAAAGAGCCATTTCGGCTCCAGAACCAGAAGATCCTGATCGAGAGGTCGTGCAACCCTTAAGAGGGATAGGGGGGTTGCATCAGGTGGTATCAGAGCCTCAGTTTTCCATATGTAGACTTTAGGTGAAGGAGGAAAAGAAGGAGACAGAGAACTCAAAGTTGTACTCTGTGTGTGACAGATAGTCGACATAATGCCTCTAAGAAGACGAGAGTCGCCTTTAGCCAACCGTGTTGTAGAGAGGGAGATGCGAGAGCTTCGCGCCCGATTGGAAACAATGGAAGTAGCACAAAGAAGAGCGCCTGACGTTGGGTATGTCAGTGATGCAAAAAGTGAAGAGGTTGAGGTTGAAGAAGCTGCAGGAGAGGATGTTACAAAAGAACATTTGTTGAGAGCAGTTTCCAGATTGGGAGGCAGAGCTAAGATAGAGGTCCCCATGTATGAGGGAAATCTAGATGCTAAAGAACTGTTGGAATGGATAAGGTCCATGGAAAAACACTTCGACTATGAAGATGTCGATGAGGAGAAGAAGGTGAAGCAGGAAATCACCAGGCTAAAAGGACATGCAACACTGTGGTGGGACGAACTATAGTCTGAGAGGAGAAGTAAAGAAAAACAGAGGATAAAGAGTTGGGACAGGATGGTAGCCAAACTGAAGGCTAAGTTCATACCCAAATACTACCAGATCAATCTGGTCAGGAAGCTATAGAACCTGAGACAGAAAGGGATGACAGTCAAGGAGTACATCGAGGAGTTCTACCAGCTAAACATCAGAACTAGACAAAGGGAGAGAGATGAAGAAAGAGTCGCCAGATATATAAATGGCTTGAGATATGAAATCCAGGATGAGCTTAGCATGATATCAGTGAGGACTATGGAAGATGCTTATCAGTTTGCGCTGAAGGCAGAGGAGAAGCTGACCAGAAAATAAAACCAGTGAGGAAGAGGTAAAGGCTCGATCCAAAGAAAAAGCAAGGGATTTAACTGTGACATAGCACATCAGTCTAAGGACGAGGCTGAGAAACCACACAATCACTCAGAACGAGGAGGAAGTTCACGAGGAAGACAGAATAGTGGAAAAAACTCTTCTAGAGGAAGAGACCGAGGAGGAGTAAGGTGCTATAACTCTAGAAAGATAGGGCACATGTCTTGGGAATGTCCTGAGAAGAAGAAGGAAGGAGGAGAAGCTCACATTTCAGAAGCACGACGAAGAGATGTTGAAGCAGAAGGAGCAGAGGATGGAGCATCCCTGATGTTGAGAAAAGTTCTCTTAAAACCAGAGGCAGAAATTGAAAAGCTAGTGCAGAGAAACAATCTCTCCAGGACAACTTGCAAGACTAAGGAAAAAATATGCAAGGTGATCATTGACAGTGGGAGTACTAACAACCTAGTATCCACATAGATGGTGGAGAAATTGGAGTTGAAGACAACTACACATCCAAGGCCATACAAAGTCTCATGGTTGCAAAAAGGACACCAGACAATGATCACTAAAAAATGCTTGGTTGAAATTAAAATAGGAGGATATAAAGATGAAATCCCATGTGATGTAATCCCCATGGACGTATGCCACATTTTTTTGGGAAGACCATGGCAGTTTGACATAAATTTCATTCACAATGGAAGGAAGAATACATATACATTGGAGAAGAATGGTAGGACACATATGTTTCTTCCAATGGAGGAGAAGAGAGCGAAAGAGGAAGATAGCACAAGCATACTTCTCATGAGTGGGAAGGAACTCCTGAAAGAATTCAAGGAAGAACACGAGATGCAGTTCACTGTGGTGAGGAAGCCCATAGTCATCCTTACGAGTACATCAATGGATGATTTACCTAAAGAAGTTCAGTAGTTGTTGGATAATTTTGTTGATATAGTGGTGGATGAGCTGCCGAACTCATTGCCACCCATCAGGAGTATCAGTCATCATATCGACTTGATACCAAGAGAAAGCCTTCCAAACAAAGAAGGGTACAGATTAGCACCTCAAGAGAATGAGGAGGTGAAGAACCAAGTCCAATCTTTGCTAGATAAGGGTTTGGTCAGAGAAAGTTTGAGACCATGCGTAGTACCAACTGTGTTAAGTTTGGTCAGAGAATGTGCACAAACTTGAGAGCCATCAACAAGATCACCATCAGGTACATATTTCCTTTACCGAGAATGGATGATTTAATGGATTGCTTAAGTGGAGCAAATTTCTTTTCCAAGATAGATCTGAAAAGTGGATATCACTAGATCAGGATGAGAGAAGGTGATGAATGGAAAACAACCTTTAAGACGAATGAAGGTCTGTATGAGTGGCTGGTTATGCCATTTGGCCTAATGAATGACCTGAGCACTTTTATGAGGCTGATGAACGAAATTCTAAAAGATTTCATTGGTAAGTTCGTGGTTGTATATTTGGATGATATACTGTTTTTTAGCAAGACTAAAGAGGAGCATTTGAGACACCTAACGCTAGTAACGAGGAGGCTACAACAGGAAAAATTGTTGATCAACTTGAAGAAGTCCTCTTTTATGAAGACATTGTTGATACTGAGAGGGGGGTGAATTAGTATCAAGTACAATTTAAAACCTTTTTCAACTTATACTTAAACCATTCAACTATATCCAATGATAAATGAACAATAGTATAAGAGTTACACCAATAC
>SNQJ01S0158721.1:0-21963 GCA_010110895.2 Picea sitchensis
AGCTTCATAAATGTTGTGCTAAAACAAGGCCCAAGAGGAAACCCCCTCCATTATCCCAGAATCAACATGGTTATTGAAGCACCAACACTGTCCATTGATATTGTATAGGACACATTGGAACAATCTACATTTTACAAAGATAATGGGATCATTTGTAGGTTAAATGGCCTCTGGCCATAATTGGGAGACTTTGTTCAACAAATATATTGTACCTAGACATTATGGGAAATCAAGGAAGAAGCCTACATTTATCCTTTCACAAAAGGATTCTTTATAGTGGAATTTGATCTAACCGAGGATAGAGAGAAAATTCTTAACTTCAGCTCCTAGTTCTAGGGTAAACTTGAATTTTCCATGAAGCCCCAAACAACCTTCGATTCAACATTAGGCCCCCTCTCCATTTCTACAATATAGGTAACATTGCCTAATTTATCATTGCATTTTTTGGGTTTTCATTCATTTAAGGATATAAAAAATGCTAGGAAAATTCCATTTTATGAGTGAAGAAATGGAGCAACAACACATCACAACTTATGTGAGAATAAGTGTCAACATGAACTTTGGAAAGGGATTTTCAACATAAATCAAATTGGTAGCAAACAAACATTTATAGACTCAACAGTTGGATTGTGAGCAGGTAGCCTTTCTCTACAGGGCATGGTTCAAAACCAGGCATAATTCCATCCATTGTACCAAGCTCCCAAAGGCCAGGTGAGCAAGGAAATTTCAACTAAAACTCACTTGGTGAGATGGAGTGATGTAGGTGCATCACCTTGTTACTAAAGATCCTCCATCGCCCATCCAACCCTTTCCTTCAAAAACAACTCAACGGATTCTCTCATATTTGGGCACGATGTCCATCCAAGAAGGAGGAAACCCTCCCCCTTTGCCTCCATCGGGGATTCCTTGGGCTAGTCCCCTTAGATTGCTAGGGTGACCAACTTGCCTCTCCCTCCAAAAGCAAGAAACATTGCCCTGTTCACTCCCATATTGGGCCAACCAAGTTGAGGATGAAGAATCCAAATAAGAGATCTTGGTCTCTCGTAAGCTCCCTCAAGAAAGGGAGATAATAGTGCACTTGACTAGGTAGAAGGGAACAACAAGAACTTGTTACACCAATCCATGACCCATGGGAGGAATAGACAACAATTATCAAGAAGAAAAAGTGTCATCCACTTGAATAAACAACGACCTATATGGCACAAAATAGTCATTGTAATCTATTTTAGTTATGTATTGCTTTTGTGTTATTTTATGCACTCAACCTATGCATATTTTCTCATGTAAACCAAGTCCAGAAAGTTTTTCTAAGAGAAAAATAAAAATAAGTGCTTGGTAGTTCCTAGCTTAGATAGCACTGTGAGACTCCACCAAATAACTAATCTCATTCCTCTGTTTGTAACTTACCACTGTATGGTTTGGATGCACCTCTTTTTATTATAAATTTTTAATCATTATTGTAAAACCAAAATAGAAATGAAAAATAATGATAATGCATTGAACAATGTGATTTGGTTATATAATATCAAAGAGACAGATCACGATGAATAATCATAACTTCAATGATTTTAATTGATGTTAACCATATAACTAAATTTTATCATATTATAATAATAGTATATTTTGGTATATCCATTGAGTCGTCCAACAGTTAATAAGTGTGAGTTTTTCTTCACTAGCCTAGGTTCGATTCCTAGAGAGATGGTGCCTTTGGCATCCAACCCAAGAATCCTCAGAGTGATATGTCATAGGAGAGATGAGTCCATTAATTCCAAATCTCAAAGCCCGATCTTGATAAATACAAATAGGTTTCGGTAATGGGATAAGGGAATTTGGGGGGGAATAAATCCTTCACTCTCATCAAAAGATAACGAGTATTATTGTTAAAAAAAGTATATTTTGACTACACTTTAAAATTTTAATGTATTTTTAATTGAGCTAATATACTTCATAATTCTAATTAAATCTTGACCTTGAACTACCACTAGGAAATTTATTGATCTAATATATTTTCAACATGTACAGTATGACACAATATCCAAAAAAATATGAGCACCTTGCTATCATATTACATACATTTTTTGGGAAGGGGGGATGCCTATAACGTACCCAACCTCCAACTAAGCAACATTACATGCGAAAAACACATTAACTCATAAGAATTTCAACTTAATATTTTCCTGTAGCTTACTAGCTACAAATCCCACACAGATTTAACCATTTAACTAATACCACAATTCTAAATGCATCTAACATATATTAAAACATGGATGCAGTTATTCAAGCAAACAACAAACACACAACATTCATATAAACCATTTACATAGAAGAATAATAATGAATAATACAACACAAATACTTATATGTTAATCATGAACCAACTAGATGCATGCTAAGGATGAACCTCTCAGCCATAGGCATTGTTGTTTGTTTTCTCTCAACAACAAGACACCCTCGATCTGAGGCTATGAGTCCACATGGAGATCCGACCCTCTGGCTATCCACTCTCCAAACACAACAACCCAAAAAATCAAGTTCCTATCTATTCCCCACAGCCTACACAACCTAAGGAATGGGATCCCCCTTCACTACACACAGTCCCTTGGGCCTTCCCACTTCCCTCTAGGGATCCAATGTATATGATTTATCAAGAATCCTCCCAACTACTCCATGAATGCTCACAACAGCCCTCACAAGGATCTTGAGTCATTTTCTCAACATAAAAATGTGTCATGGGCTTAAAACCTAATTTAATGACACACATGCCTCTTTTTTAACATAAAACATAGCCCAATAATAGTTGCCTTAAAGCACAACATGGTTGGTGCTCTTCCCAACACTCATCTCCTCTCTTGTTGTCTAAAATCTGCAAGTAAAAACTACTCCTATGCAAAAACGTGACTGTCCCCAAAAACTGCCCTGTTGGCCATACATATTTCCTCCCTTTGTTTGCTTGCTTGACTTGACTTACACTCTTCCCCAAGATGATTGTACTCAAGCCCATGCTCTCCAATAACTATGGGATGTGACTCCTCACACCCACCCTCTTACATGAGTTTAATGATTGGCTTTAGGAACACTCAACAACAAATAGAAGGTTTACCCAATAATAATAATGATTCAGGAATGTGGGTTGGATTAATACCCATGAATAATCCCCCTCGTGGGCCCCTCTCTTTTGTGTAATCATAGCCCCGCATCATTCTTCACCCTTCTCATATCACAACCAATGATTACTATTTTGACTAATTATTTCAATGCACGTACTATTATACCATTTGGCCCCCGACCATATTAAACCAATACGGGCTCTTCGCCCCAACACATCGGCTCACCAGCCTAAAACTTATCCGGATTTATGAGCAAAACGAAATGAAAACACAGATCTATAATATTAACACAAAGCCACAGTGTATAATAACAGAGATACCGTAAAACTTGACTTCTATTAAATAATAAATATGTTGAAACTGTAAAATGCAAACTGAAACAAGCTTGCTAGAATGGTGGCAACTTATCTCTAAGAAGAGACGTGACAGCTACGCTCATTCGAAAGATGATGAGTACAATGAGGCTCCAAAGGAATTTTACATCAAGCATGAATTCCAAAACCCTAGACATCCAAAAACCTAACCCCAGGAGATGAAGCGCCAAGAGTCATGTGGGCCTCGTTGGGGTAAGTTGGTACATCAACTTCTCGAGGTCGTAACTTTTTCATATGATATTCATTTTAAGCACATGATAGCCCGTTGGAAAGATCTATTAGAGGATTTTGGTGGGCCCAAAAAATGTTGTTTAGGGCCTCAATACAACCCTAGAAGTTCAGGACCCAAAAATCTAAGAAAATAACTGCCAAAATGAAAACTGAAACTGCCAAGATGAAGTCTGTATGTGAGCCAGTTGGAATAGGCAGGTGACCACTGATATCCACCTGGATGAATCCTCCCCCCTTAGGAAGAAATGGTCTCCATTACGTTGATTTCCCCCGTCAGATGAGGAAATTTATGTTGAATTTAGCCCCAGATGAGCCACTTGCCTTAGTGCAGGAGCTACCCTACTTTGACAACATGATAAAGTTGAAACTTCTGTTGGCGAGTTCCCTTGACTTGTGTGTCCATGATCTAATTAGTGGATGCTTGTTCCATGCAATCAGGGTTGAGCTATGTTGGTGTCAATCATTTTTCTACCTCTGAGGTGTCCAATAATGGTGGAAATTATGGCCGAAGGAGGTCCACATTAAATATTGGGCGCAAGCCAAGGAAGGGTGGAATGTTAAGCTTAAAAGAATTGTCACCCATAGCCTTGGTGATGGTATTAGGTCCATAGCGGAGTGGATGAAGCTTCTGATGGGGTCCTGTAAGATGTTCTTTTTGCGAGTGCAACCAAACTTTATCTCCCATCTGAAACTTGTGTGGAACCTGATGTTGATCATCGCACTACTTGTACTTGGCAATGGACTTCTGCAAAATATCATGAACCTGATGACGAATGCGTTGGATTCATTCAATGAACTGGGTGGATTTGTTGGCTTCAGTTTGCACATGGGACAATTCTTCTTGTGTGGACACAAGGGGTAGTGAAACATCCATGGGACCTAATGGTTGATATCCCAACACCACCTGAAAGGGGTTGTGGTCGGTTGAGCTACGTATGGCTCTATTGTAACTATGTTGAACATAGAGAATACTCTCATCCCATGTGTGCAGATGCTTGGAATTGTACATGTGCAAAACATGCACGATCATCATGTTGACGACCTCATTTTGGCCATCCGTTTGGGGGTGGAAGGTCATGGATTTGGTGAGCTTAGTGTCTAGCCATGACCAAAGTCTTGACCAGAATGTGTTGAGGAACTAACTGTCCCAATCAGATACGATGGTTTGTGGTACCCCAAAATGTACCCACACTCGTTTGAAGAAGAGCTTGGCAGTGGCCTCTGTTGTGATGCTCTTCTTGCAGGCGACCATAATCACCATATTGGAAAATCAATCAACAACCACAAAAACACACTCACTTCCTTGCTTCGTTGAAAGAAGGCCCAACATGTAGTCCATCGAGATGGATTCCCAGGGCCTATCGGGAGTAGGCAAAGGGGTGTACATGCCTTGTTTCTTAATGGTCGGTTTGGCAATGGCGCAAGTTCTGCAGGACCCGATATACTTTCTGACATCTTATCGGAGTTTCGGCCAGTAGAAATGTTGTTGCAGCACAACCATTATCTTCTCTACGTCGAAGTGTCCTTCCACCCGAATGTAGTGAGCTTCCCAAATTAGATTTGCGTGCTCACTTGATGGAATGCAGAGATGGCCCAAATGGCATAATAACCCGTCCTGCAAATGAAAATTGGTGACAGTTGTGTTTGTGCCCGGTATCTGGTACGTAGTGGTGAATTCAAGATCTTTTTCATAGAGTTGGGGCCATCCAAAGGTCTCATTTTTGCAAGAGTGTAGCATCGTGGTTAGTGCAGCAACTGGAGGTCAGTTGAGGCAGTTAGTGATGCAGTTGGTGCTCCTTGTCTTATACTTGATGTTGAGATGGAACTGTTGCAATTATGTGGACCACTTATGATGGCAGTCATTATGCAATTTTCCTTGTTTCTACATGAACTGCAAAGGCTTATGATCAGTGTGGATGATTGTCTCCTTCCCGAGAATGTAATGCCTCCACTAGTGGCAGGCTTGTACAATGGAGTACATATCTTTGTCGTAAGTGGGGTACTTACGAACCATTTATGAAAGTCTCTCACTAAGATAGGCCATGGGATGTCCATGTTGAGTGAGAACTGTGCCCACAACATAGTCTGAAGTATCTGTCTCAATCTCATACGGTTGTTGTAGGTTGAGTAATGAGACCACCGGGACTAAGCACAAGCATTGCTTCAAATCATCGAATGGTTTATGTTTCGACCGGCCCCACACGAATTTTTCCTTTCCACCGCCCCTGGTCACTTGGCTAAGGGCCCATGCAATGGAGGAGGATCCCAACACGAACCTGTGATAGAAATTAACAAGGCCTAAGAAGATATGGAGCTCAATGAGTGTGGTCATGGTTGGCCAGTCATGGACGACCTGGATTTTGGTTGGATCGACATGCACCCCATGCTCATCAACAATGTATCCTAGGTACTGGACCTTGTTCATGTCGAAGGAGAATTTTTCAGAATTTCCATATAGCTTGTGTTGTCGTAGAGTATGCAAAACCTGTTGAATGTGTTGCAAGTGTTCCACCCAATTCTTGTTGAAGATGAGGATGTCATCCAAAATAATTGGTGAAATTCCACAAGATATCATCCATCATCCTCATGAAAGTTGTTGGGGCATTTTTTAAACCAAAGGGCATGACCAACCATTCAAAAATACCTTCTTTTGACTTAAAGTCAGTCTTCCATACATTGGTCTTCTCTATTGAAACCTGGTGCTAGCCAGACTTCGTATCAATCTTACTAAAGTATTTGGCCCCCTTGAGTTGGTCAAGGAGATCGTTGATTCAGGGAATTAGGTACTGGTTCTTGACTGTGATTTTATTTAGGCCTGGTAATTAATGCAGATTCCCCAAGACCTGTCTTTCTTCTTCACAAGCACGATTAGGATTCCACAAGGTGGTGAGCTTGGGAAGATGTGCCCCTTTTTTAGCAGCTCTTGGATCTAGCGCTTGATTTCCTCATTTTCTAACAGAGAGTGGAGATAGACTGGCCCATTCAGTAGCGGTGCGTAGGGGATCATATTGATTGAGTGCTTGACTTGACAGTACAGAGGTACCCTAGTGGGTGAGGAGAAGATGTCTTTGTATTATGCATTGACCTTATCCACTTGCATCTGTTGCGTGGAGAAACCTGTTGAGGATGCCATGGATGTGGCTACAACCTTCCGCTTACTTTGAGCATGAATCACAAAGAAGACAAACTTCATGGTCTAAGAGATGACCTTCCTACATTGCTTGGCAGAGATCAAGGAAATGGTGGTAGATGGAACTACCTCTGGTATCCTGTATAATATCTTGTCCAAAGTAATAATAACACTATGAGGCCTAGAATCATAAATACGGTTGGCCCAAAAGAACATCACAAACTTCAAGGGGGGCGACATCACACAATACCTCATATTTGAAGGGCTTGATGTCGTAGGCCAAGCAACATTGTTGGCTGATGCAGAGATCGCTCTCTTGGCAGAGCCACCTAATGGTGTACGGTTGTGGGTGTGGTGAAGTCAGCAAATCCAATCGCTTGATGATCTCCATTGAGATGAGGTACTTCTGGTTACTGCTATCAACGATGAAGTGTAGTGGAGTACCCTTCACCCACATTTGTGAATGAAACAGGTGATCACCTTCCTCTCATTCATCAGGCTCGTCGGGATGGATCTTGGTGGTAGTAGCAATGATGAAACTAGGTTATGCATCACCTCGGCCACTAATGACTACTTTGAGCAACATTCAACGATGTTATGTCAGGGGCTCTTATGGAACTCACAACATTTCCCAGTGTCTTTCTTTGTCTTCCCATTGTCCTTCTTTGTTTGTTGTTTGGATTGGTTGTCTTGAGGCTACCCATCCTTGTTCTACCCTTTGTTCTGCGGGTTGGGGCCACATTTTCCCTGCTTCTGTTGTGAGGGGTTTGCAAACCCAAACTATTGTGTATTATGTTTAAGCTTTTGCTCGATTTTGACAGCATATCGATAGGCCGCGCCCAAGGATGAAATGTCTAGAAACTCCATTTCTGTCTAGATGTATCTATGCAGACCGTCGTAGTATTTGAGCACCAGATGTCACTTAGATTATTTGATACCCAGCTTGGTGTGCAAGGCGTGGAAGACATTGGTGAACTCTGACACTGTTTGGTCCCTTTCCTGCCGCAGTGTGGTCCATCTTGTATATAAGTCGCCATAACTTCCAAAAGGGTAGTATTGTTCCTTAATAACATCCCTGAAGGAACCCCAAGTGGGTGCAACTACAAAGAATGTATATCTCTATGTTTCCTTTTGCTCACAGAAAATCCCCCACCAATCTTTGACATGGGGGATGACCTTGAGGAACACAAATGTAATCTTTACTCTATCGAAAAAGTTGTGGACAGAAAAATACCCTTCTAGAAGGTTTAACCATTATTCTACACCCTCCGCATATATTTGACCTTTGAATATAGGATTATCAAAAATGATCTCTACCTTGAAGGGGGTGGTGCCTCCGTTTGAGGTAGATGTGTCGCTTTTCGGCAATCGTCGAAGGATTTGTGCAAAGTTGTCCATCATCTTGTTCCCCTGTCGCTCGAGGGCTTCCATGAGAAACATTTTGAAAGGATCTCATGTCCCTTTGTCTTTCTTTTCTCCTACCATGGAAGGTTTATTGGGCATGCGAGAGAAGTTGTCCTTAAGAGAAAAAAGCTCAAAAGCCAACTCTCTATACCCTGACCTCGTCGAAGACATGCACTAAAAAACGACAAGGAGTAGACCACTTTGATACCACTGATCCATATTTATGAGCAGAACGAAATGAAAACACAGATCTATAATATTAACACAGAGACAATGAATAATAACAAAGATACAGTAAAAATTGACTTCTATTAAATAATAAATATGTTGAAACTGTAAAATGCAGACTGAAACAAGCTTGCTAGAATGGTGGCAACTTGTCTCTGAGAAGAGATGTGACGGCTACACTCATTCACAATATTATGAGTACAATGAGGCTCCAAAGGCCTTTTACATCAAACATGAATGCCAAAACCCTATACATCCAAAAACCTAACCCTAGAATATGAAGCGCCAAAAGTCATGTGGGAGCCATTGGGGTAAGCTGGTACATTAGCTTCCCATAGTAGTAACTTTTGCATACGATCTTCGTTTTAGGTGCACGATAGCTCATTGGAAAGGTCTATCAGAACACTACACATTATGCCATCACACTCTAATTATGTGTATAATGTGACTGTGGCAGGCCCAAAAAATGTTGTTTAGGGCCTCAAAATGACCCTGAAAGATCAGGATCCAAAAAACTAGGAAAATAACTGCCAAAATGAAAATTGAAACTGCCAAGATGAAGACTATATGTTAGTTAGTTGGAATAGGTGGGTGGCCACCGATATCCAACTTGGATCAAAATCACATTTATACAATTACATTATAATTCACAGGGATTAAAACTGGGGATGTTACATTCCGCTTCACCTTGTTTTTGCCCTATCCTCAGTGCATAACACCCTTCAGGTGTACATTCATTTTACAATTTCGGCTCCCTAGCCATTAATCAACATACAGGATCTTCAACCCAATATCACAAAGATATTCCCACCTAAACAAAATTGCATAGGCTCTTTGGCTCAAAATCATAGATACATAGGCACCCTAGCCCAAAACAAATATACATACATAGGCACTCCGGGCCAAAAACGATAGATACTTAGGATACCTAATGCAAATCGTCTAAGATAATTTTACAATTCGTTATTTTGGCAGCAACTCCAACCAACAGTCTTTCATTTTTCGTGACCTGCACCACCTTTCTCTGGCTCTAGTTGAAATATTATTCACGCTTTGTCGGTTCCCACAACAATTCCAACCAACAAACTCTCATTCCCCTCAACATACACAACCCAAGGAAGTGTACCCCTTCTCTGCACTGTAGTCCTTCGGGCTATACCACTTCCTTTCCAGGGTTCTAATACAAGGTTAGATAGGAAGTCTCTAAGTTGTGGCTCCATGAACTCCAACTGCAATATATTTTATACTTCATTGATTCCCACAACAATTCCAACCAACAAACTCTCATTCTCTTCAACCTGCACAACCCAAGGAAGTGTACCCCTTCTCTACACTGCAGTTCTTCAAGCTACACCACTTCCTTTCCAGGTTTCCAGTATAAGGTCAGACAAGAAGTCTCTGAGTTGTGGCTCTAGGAACTCTAACTGTGATAATTGAATCTCCAACTTTCAAATAGTCACAATTGTGCCTCCTACACAACATCTTACACAAATCTGGGGGAAAGAAAGTATAAAACATGATATTCAATCTCATGTAACTTCCTATAACAATTAAAACAAAACACAATCAACTTTAGCATACGCAATGACGACGAAATAGACACACAAAAATATCTAGTCACATAAAAACATAGATGCAAAATCTTCATTCAGGCACAACAAGTAACAATGAATAAGGAAAAACTTAAAACATATGGAACAACAATTACCCCATCTTCCCACATAATTAACTCAGTGATTATAATCACTTATTCATATGGTTGTTGATCTATTTCACGAGTAGCCACAACAAGAATTTAGTTCATTGTTCTTTTCTTAACACACCCTTGTGATTCCAACCACAATGTCATATGCATTATTGAGTTCCCTCCCCCTTTCCATCCTCTCCCTCTAGGCTCAGACATCCCCTTCACTGCTACACAATCCCTCGGGTGATCCATCATTTTCCAAGGTGTTCTTGCACAAGGGAAGCACCAACTCACTATCATACTTTTACTAGAGATTTGTAACTTGTGGCAATCATAGGGTTCTAGTGTTGTAACACTAGCCATCTTTCCAAGCTTTCCAACTTTAATAGCCATCATCTCATATGTATCACACACATACAATCATCATGAGATATCATCATAGAAATTTTACATATTGATTTTTAAATCTGTTTTACATATGGGAAACTAAATTTCCCAAGCACGAGTTTTCTTCTCAAGATGTGTGGCTCTTGCAACAGCAGGAATCAGTCTTCCTTATGGGCTTACACCATTTCCATATCCAAGACCATTTTTCCTGCAATTTTTCTCATTTTAATTCATCCAAACAATATTCTTAGCACTCAGACATATTTTCAGCAGTTCGTGAAATGATCTCAAAACTGTAATTTGCTAGCAATTCAATCATTTTAAGACATTATTCACTTTAAAAATGGAATTCAACCATTAATCATATTGTCTAGAATGAAACTATCATCCACTACAACATATGCATGAAGTGCATGAAGTGATTTTGAGAATTATGTTAATCTAAAAATTTCATCACTTCCAACTATCATTCATATTAAATGGAATGAAACCGCCATTCCTTACATATGCATTACCAACACCCAAACTTTTCATAATGCAGTCAAACATTACAAATGCGCCAATTCCCATGGCCGCATTTACCCAATGCATCCTTGCATTGACTCTGAAATATCATAAATCCATGGAATTCATTATTGTCGCATGAGTATGTCTCATGTCTTGTCTTGGTTATGATATCATAACAAACATAACACAATATGCAAGTAATTTTCTCGTAAAAACATGAATATACTCAAGGCCCTCTGCCTTTCCATCAATCCAAATATTGAACTTTAACTGAGGGAATTCTTACCTCAATTCCCTTTCATATTTATGCATCATAAGCAACCTCAATGCATACCTACACGATTGTTATTTCCTTACTTGATGCTACAAGATCAACTGGTACTTTGTAGAAGCTCACATGCTCTCTTCACCAACCTCTTGATCAACATTCCCGCCATCGTCATTTGTCTTCATATGGATGGATACCATAAGCAATAGTATCATCATGCTATAATCATTTTTCCTGGATACACAATCCATCATTAGTTTTATTCAAATATCATAGCATCATTATTTTATATATATATATCAACAAACTACTCTTAGTCTATACTTATGCCACCAACATTTTCAAGCATGTATACATGCAAAAACACACATTAGTATGCACCAAACATTTGATCTTTCGTGCTTATTTTATGCACATCCATCCTATCTTTATTGTATGCATCATGCATCGTTTTTATCATGCACTCCAATACATATATATTTCAACTTTATTTATTTATTTAGATATGTTGTTGTAGATGACTATCCTTGAATTCCTATCGACCTCGTTTCCCTGTGCATTGTCATTGTTCTCAATTGTGCACCACTGGCCTTTATTCTAAACCTATTAGCCAAGCCCCACTTGTCCATTTTGTAATTCCAGCCACTAGATCCACTAGCGATGCCATCTCACAACTACTTCCTTTATGTAGAGAAAACTTGTCCCAACATATTTTGGCTATAATTCACAATATTCATAGTGTTGTAACATGCACTACTCCAGTTGAATATTAACACTACAATCTAATTAACCACTTCCCATTTTTTTTTAACCAAATCGGTCTCGAAATACCATTATCATTGATTGGTGTTTCAACATTTTGAAATATTTATTTTATGTCATCTTTCTAATACTCTTTTCCACCCATGGATTTACTCAATTTTAAATACTTCATTGAGTGTTTTATTGTGAAGCACTACTTTTTCACTCAAGACCACTCTGCTCCAAATGGAATTCTACACATCCTCCATTTGCATATGTACCCTGCTTTTGCTACGTACTCTGATAATAGAGGCAACTTTCTTACTTTGTGGTACTTTTAGACAAAAGTTATTAGCTCATACCCAAGAATTCCCTTTTCATGCATTCCCATACTTGCACATAGATATGACCCATCCACTCCATGAGTCACACCTCCTCTCATGATATCATTTTTCCTTCTCTTTCAACAAGCTTTGTAGCCTTCACTATATTTCTACCTTCAAGTCTATGGAGTCATCCTTAACTCCTTGTGCATGCAACGACATACCTCACCTATCAACTTCATGCTTTATGTGAGAACCTCTATTGATTATCCTTTGAAAACCATTCAGAATCTATAACATTTGAATATTACTATCCTTTTCTCTTCTTTAGGCCTTTGTCAACCTTGCATCACTTGCCCTACAACTCTACACTTTCCTTTTTGCAGCTCTTTGATGCTTTAGCCAACTGCACAAGCTTGACCTGCTTCCCAGTCAAGTGGACCCTGGTATTAATCCAGAACAAACCCACACAATGCTCATTGGTTGAATCCTATTCTCTTGCTAGCAATCCTTCACACAACACTCTCTGCTAGAGTGCTCCTCTGCTTATTAATCAATGCCTTGTTAATAAGCTCAACCTCTTTTTACTTTTCCAAACTACTACACTTCATATGTGCCCTTATACTTATGCATATGCACTATAATGATTTTTAGTATTTTTCCTTACCTAGCAATCACCTATGGCACTTAGTTCTATTACTTGGGAATGTTTCTCCAAATTTTGGCATTATTTGGAAAAATCCTAATATCAAGTAGTTATATGGTTCATGGAATCCAATTCCACTTCCTCCTGCAACTCTATGGAGCAACCCGATGCTCCCTTGGGTAAATTAGAACTTGCATCTCGATTATCTTTCCAATTACCATACTCATTCTTCAATTTAATTTAGGATCCAAAAGTTATGGCCTCTCGAAATTCCATTCTACTCAATGGTGTCCTTTAAGTTCACCAAAAACCCTCCTAATTCCTCGAGGATCCTTTGGCTCAAGACAAAAATATGAATGGATATCTAGATTCTACTATCCAATGGATTTCCAATGACTATGTCCTTGCTAAGTTCTGAGCAACGAGCATAAAGCTATAGTCAATTGAATATTGTCAATTACCCCTTTTTGTGCACCTTCTCCCAAATGAAAAATAATCTCAAACACCAACTTTGGCCACCATTAGAAGTAATTCTGATAGGAACCAAGGAAAATTTTCTGCCTGACATTGATAATTTTTCTAACACTGAATTCACAACAACTCTCAGATTGTCAAACTAATGCTCCAGTAAAAAACTATAGCAATATGGAAATGATAACTTTGCCCATTTGGGCTTTCTCCTCGCTTAGCTATTTTATCCCTATTCATGCATCCCTGCACCAAATCCTTTGGGATTTTACCAGAAGGCCAATTGGGTAGGCCCAATACTACCTCCTGAATGAGTTATCTAAGTTCCACCCTTAACCATGCTTCGGACTGATAGTTACGGCCCGCGAAAGTTTTGACTATTTTACATTTTTATCCATGTATGCTACATGTGTCTTCTTTCTGCAAATTTTTATGTACCCAGATCCCAATTATGGTTTTATGGATGTCTTCTATGGTTCAACAACTTTCCATAGACTGCTCCCGTGCCTCAAATAGACTTCGTAGCTAGGAGTTATGCCCTCTGAAAGTAAATTGGCACTTAAATTTTACCTTAATTGTTTCACCTGTAACTTTCTCACACGAGCTCTGTTTTGCAAACAATTTAGCTCGTTGGAAAGCTCTCCTCGATCTCTTTCATTTGAGCTATAGAGATAGAGTGTACCTTGATGCACTTTACTCTCGAGATTTTTTATTGGATAAAAGCATCATTTAGGTCCTCAAAATCGCACCACAAGTTAATGACCTTCAAAAATATGAAAACAAAATCCAAATTTTTCATATAAAACTAATTGTTTTTCTATTATAACAACCTTTTAAATCTAAGCCGTTGATCTCAAATCATGTGTAATATGAGTCGTTGATCCGCGCTCCATCGACCACTGACAATCGATGCTTTCCTTTGGACGTGCACAACATTTCTCCCAAATCGTTGACTCGATCGTCAGTCATTGGCCCATTCCCTTGACAATCGATTCACAACACCATGCTCAACTGACCAACTCGATCATCGATCATCGACAATTTTCATTAGCGAATGGAACTCTTCACCAATTTGGTCGATGCCTGACCATCGACGGTCCTCGATGACTGTCGAAAACACTTCCCCAATTTGGCTGACCCGACCATCGGTCATCGACCACTTCTGGGATGATGTGGCAATTGTTGATATGGCATGACACGTGGATGTTGACATGGCATGAAACATCATCCTGAGGTGTCAACTTGGTTAACGTCGCATGACACATGGATGTTGACGTGGCATGAGATGTCATCACCCTCTTTCCTTCATCGACCTTCGTTTGTTTCTCTTGGATGACCCGAACACTTCGCTTAATTGGTCGACGCCCGACCATCGACCCATCAGCCATCGACGATTTCCATTGGCGACTAAAAAACTTCACTGAATTCAATTGACACATGACCATTGGCCCATCGACCATCGACGATTTCTATTTCTCAACTCCAAAACTTTGTTGAATTCAGCCAACCCGACCATCGATCATTGACGATATTCCTTGGCCAACTTTAATTCTTAGATTTATTTTTTATTATTCTCCAATCAATCTAGGTTGTTGATCTCCCATGGAAAAATAATCTTGGTCATTAATGTTCCAAACCTCATCCAACTTTGTCGATGCTCGTCCATCGGCCATTAGCCATTGGAGATTTATTTTGGCCGAATGAAACTCTTTATCTCTTCGGCCAACCCGAACATTGGTTGTCAGCCATTTCTCTTGGCAATTTTTCAACACTTAGAAAATTTCGACAAAAACCCAGGTGAATTTGGGTCGTCGATTTCTCACTCAAGATGATATTGGCCATCGATTCTACTCCAACCTCTCAACAATTGAAATGAATACAGACTATCGATCTGATTCATTTTCCAAACCATCGAAATGAACCTTGGTCGTTGATTTACTCAACCTTTCAAATAATCAAAACCTTATGATTTTTTAAATTTATCATGATGAATCTCAGTTATCGATCAAGAGATCAAACATGATCTCGGTCGTCAATTCATTAACTATGTCCAACTTCTATAAGAAACCATTAAAACTATAATTTCAACCCTCTAGGTAAAATTTAGCGTTGCAACTCGACAGATCGGCTCCATTAAACCTCTCTTAGACAATCATGAGTCATTTCAACTCAAATTTTGCTCACAAATTTGGGGATTTCACTCTGTTTTTCTTCGTTTTTTCCCCAAATTCGTCATAGACAAAACTATAACAACAATTTTGTCAAAATTCGCACTGGTTCTTGGCCCATACAAGCCTGGTGTTTGAACTAGAAGCTTTGATACCATCTTGTAACATATCCGGCCTCCAACTGAGCAACATTACGTTGGGAAAACACATTAACTCATAAGAATTTCAACTTAATATTTTCCTGTAGATTACAAGCTATAGATCCCACACAGATTTAACCATTTAATTGATACCACATTTCTAAATGCATCTAACAACATATATTAAAACACATATGCAACTATTCCAACAAACAACAAATGCACACCACTCATATAAAGCATTTACACAACGAAATAATCATGAATAATACAATAGAAATACTTATATATTAATCATGAACCAATTGGTTGCATACTAAGGATGAACCTCCCATCCATACGCATTGATGTTCATTTTCTCTTAATGTCAAGCCACCCCCAAGATGAGGCTATGAGTCCATAAGGAGATCTGACCCTCTACCTATCTACTCTCCACACACATCATCCCAAAAACCCAAGTTCCTCTTTGTTCCCCATAGCCTACACAACCCAAGGAATGGGATCCCCCTTTACTACACATAGTCCCTTGAGCCTTCCCACTTCTCTCCAAGGCTCCAGTGCATCCGATTTGTCAAGAATCGTCCTAGCTACTCCAGGAATGCTCACAATAGCTCTCACAAGACTCTTGAGTCATTTTCTCAACATAAAAACACGTCACGGGCTTACAACCCAATTTATAGGCACACATGCCTCTTTCTCAACATAAAACACAACCCAACAATGGTTGCCTTCAAGCCCAACATGGTTGGTGCTCTTCCCAACACTCATCTCCTCTCTTGTTGTCCAAAATATGCAAGTAAAATATGCTCCTATGCAAAAACCTAACTGCCCCCTTGGCCATATGAATTTCCTCCCTTTGTTTGCTTGCTTGACTTGACTTACACTGTTCTCCAAGCTGATTGTACTCATGTCCATGCTCTCCAATAGCTATGGGATGTGACTCCTCACACCCACCCTCTTATAGGAGTTTAATGATTGGTTTTAGGAACACTCAACAACAAATAGAAGGTTACCCAATAATAATAATGATTCAAGAATGTGGGTTGGATTAATACCCATGAATAATCCCTCCTCGGGCCCCTCTCTCTTGTGGAATCATAGCCCCCCATCGTTCTTCACCCTTCTCGTATCACAACCAACAATTACTATTTTGACTAATTATTTCAATGCACATAATATATCGTTTGGCCCCCGACCATATTAAACCAATACGAGCTCTTTGCCCCAACACATCGACTCACCAGCCTAAATCACATTTATACAATCACATTCTAATTCACAGGGATTAAAAATGGGGATGTTACAAGGACAATGGAAAATAACTGTCCCAAGTACACAAATACAAACTTAGTTATACCATAATAAGTATACATGTTCATAAAGCACATAAAGTAATTATTGAAATTCACGGTGGCTTGGATAGACATTGACTTTGGAGTAAGTCAATCTTGTAGCAAATAGGCCTTCTTTTTAACCACAAATTGACAAGAATCTAGCAAAAATTTTAAGCACAAGCATAGTCATACCATGATTTAAGGCCCGTGCACGGTGGAACAATTCTTGTAAGAGTTTTGCTCGAATTCTAAATCAACCCAAATCGTAAAAAAACTTATCAAAGTTTTAAATTGGTGAAAACTCCAACTTTTTGTGTTGTCGAATTCCAACAATTAAAATGAAATTTGCTACCAAATTAGACTCTTCCTATAAATTTACAATTCTAACTAATGTTTTATAAAATATGTTATGTTATATTACAATTAATTTATTATACACTCTAAATGTTTTTTGTTTTTGCTAACATGTTCGTGACTTGCGAGACTAGCCATTGGCTAAGAAACTGCGACCCAGGGGCATCTAAGCTGTCAAAATAACTCGGGGATTGCACACAGCCTGAGCCACACCAACCCATAGCTCACTAGATTTTTTAAGGTGTCTCTTCCCAACTATAACAGGTTTCGAACCTTGATCACCCTACAAACAAACCCCTTCGAAACCAACCATCCTAACATGATTTGACATTATACAATCTAAATGTTAATCACACTATGAGTTCAAACAAGTTCAAATCAATTACCAATATAGTCAAAGTAAGATCCACTTGTCATATACTAATTGTAATCACTATAATAATTGTAATCAATATAGGTTCAAACAAAGCCAAATCAATTGTCAACGTAGTTAAGGTAGACAATGGTACGCTTAAAAAGATTTCAACCTATGGTTGGTTATGAATTAAATAGACCCACTCGTCATATGATAATAGACCACTATTATTCTCTATATTTGTTTGGTCCCATATTTGTAACTAAATATAATTTAGGGTTTGAGCTAACCCATTTATTTGTTGGGTTAAAATATAAATATTGTTTCCAAAATAAAATCACGGGGTCAAATTATTACATCATGTTTGTTCTTAGTGCCTACATAAAAGGGAAAAAATGTTTTGATAAAATTGTGTTTTTAATTCCTGTGAAGGTACTCTAAATGTATGTAGAATAATTTAGAAATAATAAAAATAATAATATTGAGAGGATACAATAAAATTATAAATAGAAGAACGTATATTTTGTTAATTTGTTATTAAATAAATTAATAAGGAAGGAAGAGATAATAAATAAAGAAAATGTAAAATCCAAGTGATTAGTTCAATAGGTTGTCACCAATGTTGTTAAGCATTTGACTAGTTTCATACTGACAGGTGTTTAGCTCAAAACCTCCTTAGTGAGGCAAACTAGTCTATGCCAACAAGTTTGTTAAGGATGCCATCCATAAATACGGGGAAACATCCATTGGGTTTCCCCACAATGTTTTACTCGAAAAGTAAACAAATTTGAAGAGAAATACACACATTTTTCTTTACAAAGCACTTTGAGTAACCAAAATTCCAATTCAATCAAATCCTCCAACCTATAATAGTTCTTGCTTTTTAAACACTATAATCCCTTAGAATAATTAACTTTTGCATACAATAAAACTAAAACAAATTCCCTCTTCTCAAACTCCACGTTTCGACATAATTAGCAGCTTATCACTAAAGTGGCAATTTGTTTCCCTGTATTAGTTTTAGCGTAGTCTAAACATGCTATGATTTGGACCTTTTCTAGTCATTTTTTCCGACCATTTTTGCCCAAAATCCGGCTACGAATTTGCTAGAATAACAGATTTCAAATAATTTGGGTGTGATGGAGGTTTTTGAGGGCACTGAATCCATTTTTGCAATAAATAAAATGCAAATCCAATAACAAAAAATTGCAATTCCAACAATTCTTCTATAGTCGGATTCCAGTAAGATCGCTAGAAGAAATACAAATCGTAAAACGTTTAGATTTCTTCATTAGTTTTTAAATGTTTGGGAGCAACTGATTTCCAAAAAAAATTGCTCGACTTGAGTTTTGACTAGTCCTTGATGCTTTAACTCTTAATGTACAATAGATTGTTGACCAAGCCTACTACCATGGATCCTTGAAGCAAATTATTGGCCAAGTTTGTTACATTGAATCCATTTTTGCAATAAAAAATGAAAATCCAATAACAAAAACTGCAATTCCAACAATTCTTCTACAGTCGGATTCCGATAAGATTGTGAGAGAAAATCTAAATCGTAAAACGTTTAGATTTCTTCATTAATTTTTGAATGTGTGGGAGCTAATGATTACCAAAAAAAAAATTGTTGAGCTTAAGTTTTGACTAGCCCTTGATGCTTTAACTCTTAATGTACATAAGATTATTGGCCAAGCCTACTACCATGGTTCGTTGATGCAAATTATTGGCCAAGCTTGTTACCATGAATGAATTGTGATAACTTTTGAATGTCGTAATTTTTTAAAATCACACCTAAGTTTTTTAACTCATAACTTTATTTTTGAGCAATGTCAAGTGGTGGGAAAAACCAACTTGCAAATTTGTTTTTTGAGAAGTGTTGAGTGACTACACAAGACGAGCAAGTTTCAACGATTCCAATTTTCCATTTAACATTTAAGTCACCCAACCATCTTCTTGACCACTCCCATTTTACTTCAAAGTCCTTCCTTAAATGCAAATATGTGCTCTTCGCATTCTTGTACCCCTTTTTAACTTAAAGGCAGACAATTAGTGCTATTTATAACAAATTGAAAAAAATGTTGGTTCCCATAAATGAGATTTTTTCACCATAATTCCTTTCAATGCTTTCTGTGTGTGAAATCTTTAAGTATCCACTAAAACCATTAAAACCATGTATGGTTTTTACAACCTCCTACTTTGAACTTAACTATATGGTTTACTATAAATTAAATGCAAAATAAAACTGCACCATCTTATCATTGTTTTTACGGGATTGTCTAAAAAACACATGTTAAATAATTGTGTGGAGGGGGTTCTTTATTTCACAAACACGGGGTCTCATACATCAATTTGGTGTCTAGTTAGACTTTGATCTTAAAATTAGATCACTACTACAATGATTATTGTTTTTAAAATAAATGAGTAATATTTGTATTAGAAATAAGTCGAAGCCAAACTGGACAATATAGTAATACAAAAAGAATATTGTCTCTTAACAAAAACCAACATTACTATCAAGCAATATGTATTAGGTACAGAAAAATCAAAATCATCCTTCACAGAGGATTTCAAAAAGTTTTTGCTAGCGTAAACTCTACAAAAAACACCTAAAATTAATAATGTTCTACTTAACATAAAATACCAATGAAAAACATGCTTTTTGAGAGCTTCATCTTGACTGATATTGGTGGGGTGAGATTCTTGGTTGCCCAAGTCCATGTATTTAATCATTAATTGAATTGTTTCCTCTTCATTGGGACCATCAGGGGCATAATTCATTGACATTTTGTAATTGGAGGCAACCAAGTGGGAGCCTTTACTGAAGTTACAGACCATATTCCTTAACATTGAGCATTCAACTTCTAGAACTTGAATTTGCCTCTTTTGTTGCAAAAGAGTGTCCATAACCATTGCATTTTGAGATATGCACTCGTGTTCACTCTCATGGATCTTAGTAGCAACCAAGAATATAGATGTCGTGTCATTGTTGGTCAAATCCCCTTGTTTGTGCATGCAACACTCTATGCATTTCCTATATTTTCCTATAGTCTGTGACCTGAAACTTCCATAAGTGTCCAAACATAAGGTAGATGCTAAGCACCCAAAGGAACAATACTAGAGGGTTGAACCGAGCTTTCCCAATTAGCATGCATAGCAAACCAAATTGAAACCAACCTGAGAGAGAAAATACACAACAACCATGATATGATACAACACAACCATGAGATAACAAAGTGGTATCAGGAAACCACCCTGAATTTCCTTTCTTGGAATCAAACAGAACCTAGAAAGTGGGATTTGAAACCTCCATCCACAAGAGACCACCTAGAAAAAATAAAAAACCCAAGGCCCTTATTTCCAAGGCCATGGATCAAGGGCCCCAAGCAAACACTAACACCCTAAGCAAGGAGAAGGATTGAATTCCAAACAAACACCAACACAAAGCATCGAGCTAAGGTAAAAACCACTAGGAGTTGAGCCAAACGCACTAATAAATTGCTAAGGAACACCAACAAAATTTGAAAGTGCGTGCTTACCCAAGATTCCAGTTGAACTAGAGCCAACCATTACCAAGTCTCCTCACCAAACAAAGCACCTACACTTTGAGCCATTATCCCACCTATCCCCTGCATAAATTCTTTGTGAGCTTCAAATTGTAAGTTGAGCATAAATACTAGCATGCATGAGGATGTTGTAAGAGTGATGTGCTTTGCATCCTGCCTCCCTCTTATCATATTATGACAGCTTGCATACATTGATGTGTGTTGATTGATAAGCACGACACGTGTCACAATGCATAAATGACTTTGGATAAGAACCTAGGGGATAGCTTGGAAAGAAATACCCCTATTTTTCCTTAGATTTCATTCACTCAATTTTGAGGCCTCATTTGCAAGGGTGTTTGCATGGCAATTTAGAGCCCTCAAAACTTGGGAAAAGGTGACATCCTTGGATGGAAGAGTCTCCATTTTTTTCTTGTGATGAGGGTAGGATAGCTTACTATCAGATGGGGTTTTCTTCTTATTCATGAGATTGATAATTATGCTTGAATCACCAATACCAATAAATTTCCTCACTCTTGTTGCATTTATAGAGAGTAATCCCTGGA
>SNQJ01S0158722.1:0-17600 GCA_010110895.2 Picea sitchensis
ATATGAGTTTGTAGTTTCTTATGGAGCCACTTGTATTTCAGATTTGAGTTTGTATTTGCTTATGGAGCGACTTGTATTTCAGATCTGAGTTTGTATTTGCTTATGGAGCCACTTGTATTTCAGATCTAAGTTTGTGTTTGCTTATGGAACCACTTGTATTTCAGATCTAAGTTTGTGTTTCCTTAATGGAGGGTTTGACACTTGCATTCTAGATTTGAGGGTTCTCTTGTGATTGATTTCCTTCTTGTGCTATCACTGTTTATTGGAGGGTTTCCTATTGGGGTTATTTTCTATTATGACTTGGATTATTGTTGTTTCCTTTGGGGTTTTACTATCCATGGAAAACTTGTCCCATAGTTGTTTTGATAGAGATCAAACCCTAGAGGTTTGATATATGAACCTAAACTCCATTTGAGCATACTCACAGAGGAGAATGATGCTTGGAGGATGTCTCACGATGCTGCAAAATTGACATTTAATTCTAGCTAGACATTGCTTAAATTGCTTGTGACAATTGATTATCATTCTTCCTAGTTAAAGCTACCTTTTCATTGTCTTTTCAAGCAACTCCAAGGCATATTTTTTTGGAGTTGTTACAAAATACTTATTTTTGTTATAAACTTTCATATTGTTTCATCTTTATATCAACTAATTTATTTTTCAAAGGTTCATGGTCTTATGAAGCACTAACATCATTGTTTTTCTATTTTCCCTATTTCTAATAATTTTCCCCACCCCCACTCTCATATGAGGGTGGGGGTGGGGAAAATAAAAGAGAATACATTTCTCTTTTATTTTCTCGACCCCCACCCTCATATATGAGGGTGGGGAAAATAAAAGAGAAATGTATTCTCTTTTATTTTCCCCTTCCCCACCCTCATATATGAGGGTATATGCGGGTGGGGGTGGGGAAAATAAAAGATGGGGAGAATAAAAGAGAATACACTTCTCTTTTATTTTCCCCATCCCCACCCTCATATATGAGGGTGGGGGTGGGGAAAATATGAGGGTGGGGGTGGGGAAAATAAAAGAAAAATGTGTATTTTCTTTTATTCTCCCTACCCCCACCCTCATCACCATGAGGATGAGAGTGGGGGTGGAGAAAATAAAAGTGAAATATATTTGGAGAAAATTCTCTTTTATTTTCCCCACCCGGGGGAGGGTGGACCCTCATATATGAAGGTGGAGTGGGGAAAACAAAAAAAATCAAATACTATTTTAAATCACAATTTATAGTTTCATCCAAAAAAAATTATCATATTAATAATAATATTTATTTCTTAAATTTTTAATAAAAATAAATTTATATATTTTTTTAATTTTATATTTTATTTTAAAATTAATAAATAATTTTAATCTAAATACTAATTACTAAAAATTTAATAATGTCATTTCAAATAGTATATAACTTTAATCTCATATATCAAATCAAATACTATTTTAAATCATAATTTATAATTTTATAAAAAATATCACATTAATAATAATATTTATTTCTTAAAATTTATTTATTTATTTATTTTTATATATTTTTAAAAATAAATAGTAATAAAAATAAGAAAAATAAAACTATAAATAACTTAATTTTTTTTATTGAATCATTTCGTTTCCATACTTTAAAAGCTTTATAGAATTATAGATAGATGTATGTTTTTTTATAGAATTATAGATATATGTATATTTTTTTATATGTTATATTGTGAGATATTTAAAAATAATAATTTATTTAAAAAAAGGTGAATAATGCTTTGGAAAGAGGAAAAAAGTGATTGAGTTCAATTTAATAAAGTATTTTATTCCAATATTTCTTCAAAGCTGATTTTTAAAATGTTAATTTTATACTGAGTAAGATGGATTGATTTTTTTAACATATTATATTTTGTGTTTCAATGACTAACTTTGAAGTCATTGGTGCATGGTGAAGCTATATCACCTCTAAGTGCATGTTTTTATATTGTCATCCCTTTGGGATATCTTCTCTTTCACCAAGGATTTCTTCACTTAAGCGGGGATTTTTTTCATCAATCTTTCATGTGGGCCTTTTATAAATTGTTCTGTAGCGTGTAAGAATGATTAGTTTAGTTTCACTACAAACTCATAAAAAATAACTTTTTCATCTTTTCAAACATATCTAATCTGGGGTGTTTATCAATTTTTCGTAAGCATTCATACAAGCTTGTTGACAAGTCCACCAAAAAATCTTATTGATGTTATTAAAGAGAAAATGATTCTTAAAATTACACACTTTCCACTTTATCAACATAACTTCATATTTTGTAAAAGGTCAATTTATTCACCGAAATAGGTATATAAGTATGTGACCATGAATCATTCAAGTTGTACTATAGAAGTCTCACACAGGCATGTTTAGTCTCAACAATAAATCTAATTATTGGTTCGTAATGCAGATCATGGTCGAGTTATGTGTCTAATAAAAACATTGTATTCTAGCACCTATGTATCAATCCCTCTGTATAGAAGAAGTCTCACCTAATGTGCATTTATAAAACATAACATAATCTAAGACCATAATATATAGAGGGTGCAACTATGGTCCATAACTATAATAACATTCAACACATTAACATTACAATCATGTCCCATGTTTTTTTTATGGCTTAACTTATGATACCCATGTAATTTCATTCATTACAACATAAGTTAAAACTAATAGAAAATAGACATCATCCATATAAAGCCAACACACAAACAAGATTTTAAGGTAGGTCCTTATTCCAATTAAGGTGCATTTCCAAAAAATAACATAATGCAAGACCATAATAGATAGAGGGTGCAACCATGGTCCATAACTATACTAGCATTCAACACATTAACACTACAATCATGTCTCATGTTCTGTTATGGCTCAACTTATGATACCCATGTAATTCCATGCATTACAACTTATCCGAAAATGATCTTTAAATACTTGGTTTGAGTTTTTAAGCATGTGTTCAATTACCATTTAGTAATTAAGGAAAGAAGAAGAACCCAATGAGATATTGACCATCCTAAAAATCACGAGATCAAAATATAAGCATAAAAGAACAACAAAACCATAACAACAAGGTTGTTAGAGGGGAGTTCAACAAGATTGCCTACATCTCCAGACCTTTGTCTCAATGGGGGGAGGCTTTCTTATTTCTCTTCAATGGTTCAAAATTACATGAGGGAAGGTATCAAAAGGTTTACAGAATTGGAGTTTGTTTATGTTCTTCTGACCTCAAAATCCAACCTGGCCATTGACAGGTTGAGTAGCTCAAAATGAAGCCTCCAAAGTTTGATTCCTCAATGGTTTCTCTGCATAAAAATGGCTTCGGCTTCACACAAGTCATCTGTATTTACGTAATTCCTATAAAGCATAGGACTGGCCAAAACCCTCTGATTTATATAGTATTTAGGTTGTTTATCCTTCCCAGCTTCCTCCAAAGGGTCGGACCTCAATGGTGTCGGATCACTCCCAAATGGGCAAATCCACTAAAATCAACATTAAAATCATAAAAAATCCTTATAGTTTGAAAACCCAATTTTGGAAAATATTTGGGTGAAACCCCTTTCTCTCGGTCCCCTGGTCATATGGGCACTAACATATGGCCAAGGGCTAGGTGTTGGCCCTAGTCCTTCGGTCAAGCCCCTTGTTTCTCGGCCCTTGGTCCTGTGTCAAGCCATGTGTCCTGGTGCTAACCCCTCGCATGCCCCAAAATCCCGAGTCTTTGATCACGGTCCTTATCCCTAGTCTGCATTAGAGTTGCCATGTGCTGTCTTTACAGCCTCAGAGAATTTATCAGCCCATATCCATTCCAAATAAAACAGCAGCCATATAGTTTACCAGTGGGTATGTAGCCCACATCCAGTTCTTTAAAATTTGTTAGTTGGTCGCGCAGGACGGGGGTTCATCCACGGAGGGGAACAAATTTTTGACCAACCAATATTGGAAAATCTGGGGTGCGATGCGCCCTCGATTAGACCCACATGTCACCTTGTGGTTGGCTCGTAAGGTCCAGTCACCACACAATCAACAACCCAGTCAACATGCGGTCGGATAACCGCGCCACCATGGTAAAACCATGTAGCCGTGCCACTTCATCATCCGTGCTTCAAGTCAACATCCATCTTGCCTAGTCACCACCTTACATCAACATCATTGCAGCCACATTTGTCGTGTTGTCACATGACCGACTGCCATTGGGCCACATAAGCCTCTAAAAATGCCAAAAATGGAGTGACACATGTCAGCTCCTCATGCTACCATGTGTGTCCCTATTGGCGTCATCATGATGTCATCTTTGGCGTCACAATGCGTGTTGTTGACTTTGACCGGTTTGACTTTTTTACGTGTTGGGAAATGATTAGAATGCAATAGCATACGATTATCAATATTTTAGAAAAATTATGGAAAGGAATCGGCCGCGGCAGGCGACACAATGGTGATGCGTTTCATTGCGATTCCTAGAATTGATTTTTAGGCCTTCTGGATCCATTTTGGATGGTATGGATTGAAAACTCGTAGGATGGTGCCGTACATGGGCAGAATGACTGCTACACAAACAAGATCATTTTAAAGTGGATTGTTATTCCACTTACTTCCATACAAAACATACATGACCCTAATAGTAGCTACTTACCACAATCTCAGCTCAACAACCTAATTTGCAAAGTGTGACACGTTTTATAGTGCTTAGATCAATATAAAAAACTAACACCCAAAGAAATTATTAGCATAAGCTAGTCAACTAGCAAAACCATCAACTCGATCCAAGGCCTTGAGCATTGCATTTTATAATCATCACCTTTAGGAAAGGCATGGATTCAAAAGAATTTCAACTATTGGCTATGTAAATGATGGTCTTTACTCTCCATCATCGCCTTTCTAACATGTGCAAGTCACATTTACTTCTCCACATTTTCTTCTTTGTGGACTAAGAAACACATTCCTCAAGATTTGTTTCCTTCGACTCCAATCACCCTTCCTTTATTCCACCTACAACTTTGCATTGAATTCCTAAAATAAAAGTGTCTTATGATACCACATCCCTTATTGACTCAACACCACTTATTGATGAAACGCCATGATATTCTTTCTGTCAAAACAAAGAGACCAACAGCATTTTATCACAAATTTTATTTAATTATAAATTATTATTGATTATTTGATGGCGGGCGTATCAAGTAGAGCATCGTTTATCTATTGCTGAAGCGCAAGGTGTGGGACACACCTTTCCTAAAATTCTCCCACTTGTCATATACCTTGCAAAGGTACAAGGGAGAATGCATAAAGTCAAAGAAGTACTGTGAGTTACGTACTATGGCCATAAGGTTGATAGACTCACAATGCGACTTGAATTGACATGTACTTACCATGTTTTTCAATGAATCAACAACATTATGTAAAGTGCCAACTTTATCTAGTATCACTGCATCCTTCCCCATATCCCAAATGAGGCGTTTTAGATAATCAATAAGCTATGTTTCACATGAGGTTGGGTTCTTATCTAGGCAAATGGCACTACTACTATCACATTAAATTGTAATGGATCTTTGAATTAGCCCTACATTTAAACATAGTTTCATAAGCTAAATGGCTTCCTTATAGGGAAGAGTAGATGCCATATACTATACCTCTATAGTGGACAAAGGGACCACAACTTGTCTCTTTTCTCATCCAGTTTATTACTCCACTAAATGATACAAAAACGTAATCACTCCACTTAGATATCCTTCTCCCATCCCATGCTCAATCCGATCCACATAGCCATGTATATCCTGAGTTTGGGTCCCATGAAACATCACTATGATAGAAAATGGAATATTCAGAAGTATCTCAAAAATTCTTGAATACCCTCTTCATTGCAACCATTTTTCACGTTCATGATTAGTCATGAATCGACTCAAGACTCTCATTTATTGGGAGATGTTTGGTCTAGTATATACCATTTCATAAATCAAACTACCAACTACTAGCACGAGGAACACATTTTGTATCCTCCATTTCTACGAGTTTTGTACAACAATGTTCAATTGAAAGATTAGTTCCCACATAAATCAGAGCACTCAATGATCTACAAGCTACCATGCAAAATTGTTGCAACATAAAGTTTACATACTTACTTTGAAGCTATGTGCCTTATGTTTTTCTCCTATCTCTCTTGATTTTCATTACGGTAGGGTCCTAAACCATACATAGGTAGATCAATGTATTGGATGTAATGAGTCCAATATTAATAGAACAGTAAAATAGAATAAAGGCCGGATGTGGAGGAGACCTAATAGAAATACAGCTTCTAGGGGATCTTCCTCTAGATGCTCTCTTAATAGACATATTTAGCAGGTATAAATAAAGTCAGTGTGAGAACCCTAACTGGAGATTATTCTGTGAGGCGTTGCTCGATTAGGTTGCCTCTCGAAGAGAACTGAACATTTCTTCACGGAATCAAAATTACTATTTCTATTGCTATTGTTATATCTTTTGTGTATTGTGAAGATTATCTTTGGATATTTTACGGTTACTCTGCCATTTCTAGCATTTTATTTACGTTATGCATAATTTTTATATCACGGTATCTTGCAAGTGGTATCGAGAGAGCTTTCCTTGGCAAAAATTAGGTATTTGTTTTTCGGGGTGAGAGACATATTAAAAGTCTTTAAAGCCACAAAGATCTCTGTTATTCTGTATAAACCCGTGATTTGAGGGATTCATACACCGCGGGAAATACAAATTAGTTCTTAAAGCACATCGGTGGCCATCCTTGTAACCCTTGTTGGGACCCAGTGGTAGCATCGGACAACTTTTGTATGGATCGGCCTAGATTTCTGAAGCCCTCTTTAGATAAATCTATTGGCGTTGAATTTTGCTATAGTGTCACGAATAGCCTTTCGAGGAGGAACACTCTCTAGTACTGGGTAGTGGTGAAGTATGGCTAAAGGAGTGAGTCTATCCTCATAGTTAGTGCCGAGATATTGGGCGAAATTACTCTTTTATTGGAACCCATGCATTATATGAGCTATAACCTGGAACCAAACCCTTCTCTGTAGAACCCTTGAATACCTAACCGCTTGGGAACATAAACATAAACATAAACAAATTAAATTGGCGAGATCTATTGCCACACATATATGTTTGGGTTGCTAAGTAAAAAATCACATTTCTCCTGCAGTTCCAAAATTTGGGATTTCAACATTGTAACGTTATAGGAATGAAAGTGATATAGCCAGCGGTACGTAAAAAAAAAAGTGGAAATTTTTCACTATTATTTGAGACCTATTCCATTAGATTCATCTCTTCTCATATCCATTCATCATATACTGTTTTTTCTGCAAAATTTCTGACCCACTTGCTCCCTTTTCAGTTCACCCAAATCCTCATGGCCTATACCCGTAGCTAAGAACTAGAGTCTCGCTTCAGCACCTTACTGTCCCCGGTTTCCTTAAGATCCAACAAGAAGTGCAACAAATCGGTGCTACTATTGCCTCCCATGAATGCATCCATAAATGTATCCGTAAATGTAGTCGTGTAGTCCACAATGGAAGAAGTCAAACCACAGATTGACCACCCAACTTGAATCTATCTTTGCATCCACTCTACACCAAACTCAAGATCCCTCTAGATGACTCTTTTTTTGATGCACGCTAAAGGTGAAACTTCTTCCATTCCTTTCAACCCCCGCTTTATCACTTTCAGCGGGACATAAGCTATAGCGAGATTGGATGTAACCAAATTTGATGGCTTCCGGTTACCCGGATTTAGGTCACCCAAATGGGATTATTATTTCTCTACAACATTAGGATAGCTTGGCTTAGGCACTGGTATGGTGTTTCCATCTAGATCAAGAATAAGCAGGTAGGTGGCAATGGAGAAAAAACTTCCGTCAAGGGTATATGGACCCAATTTGTAGGTGAGCTTTATAGGCAGCTTTGACGACACCCGTACATTTTGGCGTTTGACAAAATTGAAGAAATCGAACGATGCAAAGACTTCATAGCTGCATTTGGCGTATGGATTTTTGAGCGGGCATGACTGATGCTTTCTTTTCGAGAGTGTTTTATCGGTGGCCTCAAGGAGATTCAGGCCCATGTCCTCCTTGTAACAGCCTTAGAGCTGGGTGGAGGCTACCAAAATCTAAAGCACAACAAATTGTTTCCTCTCTCTCTCAAAACCGAAAGCCTTCCTTTATCCCTCTCCCTAAACCGGTAAACCCCACTACTCCCTCCGTTCCATTAAAAATCCAAAATTGACCCGAGGGGCTGAAATGGCTGAATGCCAACTCAAAGGCCTACATTATGGTGTGACAGTAACACGGAGCCACAAATGCGGGGCACCGATCAGCATTGGCTGCGGGAATGTGGAAGAGGGATGTTGACCTCCCCTTGTGCAGGAGTCACGAGGAAATGGGTGACATAAACCCTCCTTGACCCTCGAAGTGGAACCAGTCGACTCCGTTCTCTCATGGAAACTTCTGCCCCCCAAACCCTCGAACGTTGGTTACTTCAAGCAAAGAAAGGTCATCATTACGGTTGATAGTGCCAACACCCACAATTTTATTCATGTAGCATTCCCAAAGAAACCCATTGCTACATCCAGTAATCCGGCAGTTTTAGTGTGATTACCATTGAGCAGTTGAATAATAGCGGTATTGTAATGTAGTCATAATCAGTACTTTAGTCCATATGTTTGCTATTGACATGGGACAGGTGTTGCGTTTGAGTCGCGAGGGCTTGGCTAGAAATTTGGGTCCCATTCTATGGATTTTCAGAACTTAACCATGCAATTTGACTAGGGCCACCAATATAGGAATTTCAAGGCATCTGCTTTGTTGGTTCACTTGAGGTCATTAGTTCTCATGCAGCATGGAAAAGCGCTCCAAAAAGGTCATTGGTGTCATTGCCCAACTCCAGCGCCGCTGTCCACAGAGACCCACGATTGCCGCATGACCTCCAAGCCCTCTCTTCTAAACATCAAATGGTATTTCCAATCCCGGGACTCCTCCCTTCCAGCGGTGTGGGTGGACGAACACTTTGTCCCAGGAAGCCTTCCCCAATATATGTCATATAGCCACCCCTTTGCACAAAAATGAAATTGAAAAAATGGTCGGGAAAACTCCTTATTGCAAGAGCCATCCATCCCTAGTCTGAGCCCTTACTCCTCTCCGGTCATCATGAGTAGAAGAGGGATAACGGAGAATGTGTCACGAAGACTTCCTTACTCTCAACAAACTAACCATCAAAGACAAATTTCCATTCCTGTCATTATTGACCTCACAGATGAATTGAGTGGCCCAATTCTTTACCAAACCTGATGATACTGCTTTCGGCTATCACTATATCACATGTATGAAAGGGGCCGACATTCCCAAGACCACCTTTAATAGGGGCCACTATGAGTTTTTGGTCAAACGCACGTTTATTATAGCAGCCCCCTCCACCTTCGAACCCTCATGGACTATGTCTTGGCCCTTTTCGCCATTTTGTCTTAGTTTTCTTTGGTAGGTACTCAATGTCCTATAGGAAAACACAGGCGGAACCATCTTACTCATGTGGATCAAGTTCTCCGCTTCCTCTCTCAGCACCAACTTTTACAGAAACAGTCTAAATGTGATTTTGGTGCGCATGGAGAATGCCAGGGTCATCACGGTGGGGATGGGCGTCGGGGTGGACACGAAAAGATTGGGAAAGCTAGTACAAGTTAGCCCACACCAAGGACTCTCAAAGCTTAGGCATTGTGACTGGAGCCTCACAGGGTTGTACGGGATTCGTTAATAACTTCTGGGAAAGATTGCATTACCTCTCATGGCTCTCCTAAAAGAACTCTTTCACTTGGACTCCGGTAGGTTGTTCAAGCACCAAGCCATGAAAGGCCGGCCATGTGCACCTCCTCAGTTCACGGCCCTTCGACTTCAAAAAGACGTATTTGGAATGTCTTGGCCTTCTCAGGAAAGGAATCAACAACATCCTTATCACTGGAAGGGTGACCTTTGGCCTTCACTATCAAACAAGCTATGCAGAAAGAATGCAGGCCATTTATAGAAGAAAAGAAATGTTGGTGATTACGCATCTTGGATTGGTTAATGGCATTCATTATCTCAGGGCAATGCTTCCAAATTAAGATGGAACATCAAAGCCTCAAGTACTTTTTGGAACAAGGAATTTCCTCCGGAACAACAAAATGGGTGATACAGCTCTTTGGATATGATTATGAGATCATTTTACAAGAAAGGAAAAGGCCAATATCATGGTGGATTACCTTGTCCCGATATGAAGGCAGGGGATCCTTTTTTCTCTTTCCTTCGTGCCTTCGATTGGCTCCAAGCTATGCGCCGGGAATGGCTTCAAGATCCAAAAGTTCACATTTGATCCAGCAAGCTACTTGAGAACAAGGTTCCGGCTCCCCTAGGGTACTCCTTACTCCAGGATGAGCTTCGATACAAAAGGACACTTGTATTTGATAAACAATCCAAGCTCAAATCCATGGTGCTTTTTGAGATTCATGCTACACCCACAATGTGGCACTTCGAGTTCACCAAAACCTCGAAGTGAACGTTTGAAAGGGTCAAACGTTCTTTTTGGGATGGTATGAAACAGGACATCCAGTAAGTTCAATACATTTGAATGTGAGATTGTGTCAACCTATGAGGGAGAAGCTTGATTGTCCTCGAGGGCACTCTCCAGCCCGCTTAGATTCCCTGCTGCTATTTGGAGGACCATCTCTGGACTTTGTGGAGCTTACCCAAATCCAGGGGAATGAAATCCAGTCATAATTGTGGTGGGTGGTCAGCCTTTCAAGTATACTCATTTTGCGCTCTTCCCCACTTGTTCATCCACGGTGGCTCAAATTTTCGGGACACAGTCCAACAAGCTTCATGGCATGCCGCCTCTATTGTTCCGATGGGGACTAGCACCACAAGCAATTTTTGGCAAGAGCTATTTAGCTACAAGGCACACAATTACCTCTCAGAAATTGACTTATCATCCCAAACAAATGGTCAATGAGTTGTCCAACAGGTGTTTGCATTATATCTGAGGGGCTTTGCCTTTGAAAAACAACAACAGTGGGCTCAATGGATACCCCAAGTCGAATGGTGGTACAACACTAAATAACATACAGCCACTGCGCATGACAAGCGCAGGCCCGGTATATGGACAAAGCCACCTTCATTTCTCTCAAACTTACCAGGTACCTCGAAGGTCAGTGATTGATGATTCTGATTCTGAGAGGATATCCTTGATACCCTTAAAGAGAACTTGTTCAAGGACCAAAATAGAATGAAGCAGCAAACAGATAAAGGTCACTCTGAACGCGATCCAATTTGCGAGAGGATCAGGGTGTTTCGAGGGCTGAAACCATACTTGAAGCGAATTCCCTCAAGGCGAGCATTGTCATTTAAATTTTATAGAAACACGGTTCTCAAATTAGTATTGGGACAAGTCATGTAGTTAAAGCTCTACCTAGTTAGTCAGAAGCTATGTCCTCTTTTCATGTTTTCATGCTTGAAGAGGAATTGATTGGACCAGTGCCAAATTCAAATAAACTATGAGGGGGTTGTTGAAGAAGGATCCGACCGGCTACAACCATAAGCGAGTTTGGACCAAAGCGTGGCGTTACAACGTCGAGAGAACCATCAAGTAAGTGTTATTATAGTGGAAAGATATGACTCTAGCGGATGCCACTTGGGAACCCGCTACCATTACATGCTTGAGTTTCCACATCTCAAATATGAGGACAAAGTGTTTTAAGGAAGCGGACATGTTAAGGTCCTAACCCACACATGGAGTAGATCAATGTATTCCAGGGATGTAAATAAAGGTCAATATTAATAAGGACTTTCAATAAAATAGAATAGGCGGATGTAAGAAGACCTAATAAGAGCTTCCTTCCTAGAAGGATCTCCTCTAGATACTTCTCTTAATAGACATATTTAGTATAAATAGGAATTAAATTGTAAAGGCCTAAGCTTGGAATTATTGTAGCAGGCGTTGCTTTCGATTGGAGGTTCCCTGAGAGAGGCCTGTGAACATTTCTTTCTGAATCAAAGTGCCTTTCTATTGCTATTTCATATATAATTACTGTGTATTGTGAAGATTATGCCTTAGATATTTCTGGTTGTCGCATTTCCTGGCATTTTATTTACTACATTCGCATATTTTATATATCTAGTAAGCTTGCACATTCCTAAGATATGTTGCAGCTCTCAATCCCTTCTATCAAGTGTGTTTGAAGTTGGATTTCAAATCGAATCCGCATCATATTGTTACCAAAAAGGTAACATATCATCTACATATATAGAGTGATAACAAGTAAATGACCACCATCTTGTTTGTAATACACACATTTATATTTAAATTTAGGATTTCAAAGTACCAATCCCACCACAGTCAAACTTTTGGTACCACACTATTGGAGACTGTGTTGGGTCTCTTGTTTTGAATTTTGAGGATAACGAGATTGCACCAATAAAGAGGGCACATTAAGGTTCTGCAACAAATGGGGAAGATAAGGATTTGGCCACCTTGTGTTTTGGTAATTAGTAAATATAATTGTGGGCCAAATGATGAGCAGAGAATGAAAGAGGGTAGTAGAAATTTGATCCTTATTATTTTCAGTACGAAATGAGGCGGAGATATAATAAAGAAATGCACTTGAGGAGATGTCAGCATTATATCGAGTAATGTAACAAAATATATCAAGAGATACAACCGTAAACAGTCTGATAATACGATTTCTATTAATGAAAAGTATCGAGATTGTAAAAGAAAATCACAATTGAAAAGACTACAGCTAAGATGGTGGCTTATCTTTGAGAAAGGATGGCTGACTACTTGCATTCCTGAAGATGATTACGAGGCTCTAGAGGCCTTTTGTAATAAAGAATGCCAAAGGATACCAGACATCCAAGGCTAACCTAGGAGATGACGTAAAGTCATGTGGGCCCTCGTTTGGGTAAGGTAGGTACATCAAAACTTCGAGTGCGTAACTTTTATGATCTTCATTTAGGTGTGATAGCTTTCGTTGGAAAGATCTATCAAATTCCTATTAGTCGAGAAAAAAATAGCATCATAGATTACATTTCTGAAGAAACATACCCAAAAAACGCCGTTTAGAACCTCAAAATGGCCCAGTTTGGAAGAACTGCTAAAATAGTATCGTTTAGGGCCTCAAAATGGCCCCGAAAGTTTAGGACCCGAAAAAACTGCTAAAAATAGTAAATTGCCAAAATTGCCAGAAAACTGTTTTGAGCCAGTCGGAAAAGGTGGGTGGCCACCAATATCCACCTGGATCAGAATTGATCCAAGAGGATATGAGGAATTCTCATAGAGGTCGAGGAGGATCCCGAATGCTCATAGAGGTTCTAGGGGGTCCAGAAAAGCTCAAAATTCAACGATATAAAATGATCAATAAAATGACATCATTGTGTAGATCTTGTCATTATCTTTCCAACGACGCAAATGAAATGGAAAACATAGCTCATATGAAAAATTTGTGGCTAGTCAAAGTTTCAGTCAAACATGGAAAAAAGGTCAAAGGTCAAAGTACAAGGGAAAATAAAGAGGTGACACATGTCACCACTGTAAGGGTGAAACATGACACCTAATTGGTAGCTGGCTGGGAAAGGTACAAATCTAGGTGGTCCAATTTCTGATTGACAAGTGGAAGGAAATTGGTTCAATCTTAATTTGACATGTGGCATTGGAAGAGCCAATGAGAGGCCACCACGCGGCGACCCCTCAGTGGCCAATATTGGCTAGTGAATATCAAAATTTATGGAGTCAACAGGGTTCAACCCCATGACCTCCATAGCCACCAAAGTATTTACATATCCCTACACACCAACACGTCACCACATGACACTTGATATGACAAATAGTATAGTTAATGTTTATTTTAAGTTGCAATGGGTGGCCAAAGGGCTGAGGACCTAAGCCCTCGACCCTTGTCCATTAATATTATTACATAACCAAATGACCCATACCATTCGCGGAAGGGGATATCTCCACAATTCATGTGGGAGTTACACTTATATATATACATTGTTTATAGCATATAGTTATGTGTTATAACAATATAACCATATAACATATGGTTTCCAAGATTTATGTGGGTAAGTTATATAGTTGTAACTTATAAAAAAAATCAACGGATTATATGATGGTTGGTGGGAATAGAACCCATGACCTACCATACATTGCCAACAGTTCTAACCAACTCGCTTATAGTTTGGGGTTGGTTAAAAAATCAACCAAATTATAATTAAAGCGTACAACTAATTTTGGAATATGGTTAGAAGGGGCACCCTATTTAACGATGCACAACCCAATACATGGAACACACACAACTTTATGTAGAGTTTTTCCTTGTAATGCATGCTGAGGGTACAAGGCACTTGAGGTAACACTGTAACGTGTGTCGAGGGGTACCTTGATGGAATTTTAAGTATTTGATATCAATTTTGCACAATGTTTCAGCATGAATTCAACGATGCACTATGTTTCTGCATTTGAGTAGAATATTTTCGGAGTGTCTTTTAAATTGTGTTTTTGTAAGACTATATTGTAATGTAATATGGTATTTTGAGACGATGAAGAACAATCATGCTATTTAAAGGGACTTTGAAGATGCAGTGATGAATGTCATTTACATATGTAATTTGAGTTCTTTTATTTTCTGTTGTGTTATCTCATTTACATTTCAAGTTATTCATCAGTTTATGGGTTTATGGACAATTAAGACATTCACATGATATGTTACAAATAGTCAAGCGATCTTTAATTCCTGAATCTGGTCATATGTGTATGTGTCTGGACATCTAAGGATTCTTTGGGCTGGATTAGTATCATAGTTTGTTGATATTTATGGATCAAGTTGGTATCTGAACCCATTTGGTATTTTAAAATCATGTGGTGTCAGATCTGGTTTTGACATGTATTTGCAAGTGAATGCTTACGAGGTCCAAAATAAAGCTTGGTGAAGGATCATTTGAAGAGTACATTCCTGCTATTCGTTTGAGGTGTGCATTTCGAAAGAAATAAATGGATTCAACAAAAGACAATGATTCTTCTATAAATCCTTTCGGTACTAAAGAGGCATTATTTTCTGCATTCATAGCAATGAAGGCCATGGTGGAAGAAATGTATGAGGATCAAAAGAAGTCCAAGAGAACTGGTGGTAGAGGAAAAAGGAGTCCACATAACTTCGATAAGTAGTTGAAGGGTAAAGAAAGGGAAAAACCTACATTTTATCACTATGAGAAGAAAGGGAATGATGAGAAACATTGTTGGAAGTTGCATCCAGAATTGAAGCCATAGTTCAGGTTCTTGGATTATATTATAAGGATGAAACTAAGGTTACAACTATGGGCATCAAAGATAAATCTTATGTTGCAAGTTCCAGTTCACGTACTTCTTCTGCAAAGTTTAAAGTGATCCTTGATAGAAGGAAAAGAAAAGACCTATTTCATTTACGAGTTATCTCAAAGCACATTGAGATTGATACACTTGTCGATAGTGGATCACAAGTAAATCTTATTTCAGAGCAAGTTGTTTAGAAGTTGGGATTTGAAACTAGGCCTCATATGAGAATGTATCCTTTGGGTTGTATTTGTGATAATGCTCAGGTACACGTAACTAAGCAGTGCAAGGTATGGCTTGTAATCACATCTAGTTTCATTAATGAGGTAGAGTTAGACATGGTTCCACTCGATATTTGCAGGATGGTTTTGGGAAGTCCATAGTTGTATGATAGGAAGACCATTTTATACAGGGAACAAAGAAAGTATCATCTTTTCAAGGATGGGATTGAGTTAATTGTGAGAGCTCATCAAATGAAGACTAATTTGACAGTTGTCACTACAGGGAACATGCTAGTTAATGCTAGTATTCATGATCTATATTTACAACCTATGGTTGAAATTAAAACATGTTCTTTCATTGATATTTCTCCCGTTAAGAAGGGAAGATATGTTGATGGTTCATTCTCTTTCTCATCTATATATTCATTTTTTTTTCCAGCTTATTACTAATCAATGGAGTATGGTTGGCTACTGCAACAATGAATGGCAGAGTTTGCAAATTTAAGGGAATGGTTAACTTGGTCAACAGTGTTGTTACATTCATCATTATGGTTGTGATGAGTCAGGTGCTCGCTATCTAAGAATAATGTATGGATGATACTAAACAAGTGAGGCGAAATAATTATCATTTGATTTATGAATGATCCATACTTTTGGAGGTCCAAAATTCCTCTAGTGGGGAGGTGTGATCCAAAAGGATCTAAGGAACTCTCATAGAGGTCCAGGAGGATCCGAAATGCTCACAGAGGTCCCAGGGGGTCTAGAAAAGATAAAAACTTATCTGTCTCAAATGATCAAGAAAATGGAATCATTGTGTATATCTCATAATTAGCTTTGCAACGACACAAATGGAACATCAAACAAATCTCCTATGCAAAGGTTGTGGATGGTCAAATTTCTAGTCAAACCTAACAAAAAGGTCAAAGGTCAAAGTACAAGGGAAAATAAAGAGGTGACACATGTCACTACCACAAGGGTGACACATGGCACCTAATTGGAAGCTGATTGGGAAAGGTTCAAATCCAAGTGGTCTAATCATCGGTAGACAAGTGGAAGAGAATTGGTTCAATCCTAATTTGACATGTGGAATTGGAAGAGCCAATGAGAGGCCACCACGTGGCGATCCCTCATTGGCCAATATTGGCTAGTTAATATCAAAATTTATGGAGTCAACAGGGTTCGACCCCATGACCTCCATAACCACCAAAGTCTTTACATAGTCCTCCTCACCAATGTGCCACCCCATGACACTTGATATGAAAACTATTATACTTAAAGTTTATATTAAGTTGTAGTGGGTGGCCAAAGGGCTGAGGGCCTAAGCCCTCGACCCTTGGCCCTTGATCTTGTTACATAACCACATGACCCATACCATTCGTGGAAGGGGCTATCTCCACAATTCACATGGGAGTTACACTTATATATATATATATATATATATATATATATATATATATATATAACATATGGTTTCTGAGATTCACGCAGGGAAGTTATATCGCTATAAATTATAACAAAAAGCAACAGATTATACGATGGTCAATGGGAATGGAAACCACGGCCTACCATATATTGCCAATAGTTCTAACCAACTCGCCTATAGTTTGGGGTTGGTTACAAAAACAACCAAATTATAATTAAAGTGTAACACTAATTTCAGAATATGGTTAGAAGGGGCGCCCTATTTAATGGCGTGCAACCCAATACATTGAACACACAATTTTTTACATAGTTTTTCCTCGTAATGCATGTCGAGGGTACAAGGCACTTGAGGTAACATTGTAATGCATGCCGAGGGGTACCTTGATGGAATTTCAAGTATTTTATATGAATTTTGCATGATTTTTCGCTAGGAATTCAACGGTGCATTTTGTTTCTACATTTGAGTAGCATATTTTCAGAGTGTCTTTTAAATTGTGTTTTTGTAAGCCTATATTGTAATGTAATTTGGTATTTTGAGATGATGAAGAACAATCATTCTATTTAAAGGGAATTTGAAGATGCAATGATGTATGCCATTTACATATGTAATTTGAGTTCTTT
>SNQJ01S0158723.1:10508-21962 GCA_010110895.2 Picea sitchensis
TTAATGGAACCCCTTCGACTCCTACAACCTCCATGGTTGTAGTATCAGAGGCACCTATCATTACTATGGCCCAGCATATAGTTAATTCTCAGGTTACCGCCTCGAACCCCTTTGGGTCTCTTGGCCACTCACCGGGATACAATGTTCATTGCATCCCTATGGATTCTAGTCCTTTTTCTTATGGTATTCTTAACTTCACCTCCAAGTTTTCGAACTCCATCCCAGTAGTTGGCCTTAATGCTAACATTGGACTTGGGGGTAGTACACCTCCTTACACTTCTTTTTCATTTGGTGGATCTCAAATCCCTCAAATGAATCCTAATATGGGAGTTATCCTTGCTTTTAACCTTGGATCCAATCCTCCTACTTCTAGGTGGAATAGTCAACCTAGAAAACAAGCTTCGGCTCAAGTTCCATCCTACAATACTACCTCCTCAATGTAGATTCTAACCAATACATTTGGCATGACGAATCCACCTCTATCCTCCAGTTTCCAACCTGGGGGAGGTCATTTTCACACTTTAGGAAACCCCCAACTTGGATCTAATACGACTGGGGGAAGTTTCTATAACCCTCAACAAAAAATTCCAGCTGGAATGATGCCCAACCAACCTTATATGAATCAGCCCGGAGGAGGGTCATGGTGTTTACCAGAACCTTGGATGACCTCCGAATCCATAAGCGCAATCTTTCCCGGGAGGTTGGGGCCAGATGTCACAACCCCATCTCCCTTTTCTGGCCATGCTTCATTTTCCATATTCTTCTAAGTTAATGAATGACCCTGTGAGTCACGATCCTACATGGCCCCCGGTCCCCACCAAAATTCCTTCGGACATCCCAAAGTTCGAGGGTAAGAATGGAGAGGATCCTGGTGATCACGTCATTACCTTTAACCTTTGGTGCTCATCAAACTCCCTTAATGATGATTCTATTTGTTTGATATTATTTCAACGCACCCTTATCGAAGTTGCTGCGAAATGGTATATTGAGCTACCAAGGGGGGAATATGGGACTTTTAGCCAGTTGGTAATGGTTTTTCTTAACCACTTCCAGCTGCCCATTCATTATGATGTTGGTTTAGAATTTTTGTCTACTTTATGCTAGGATACCACCACTCATATCTTGGACCATATCTAGGAGTGGCGTATATGGAATAGGTTGATTAAGACCCCTATACCCCCGACCTTTCTTTTAGAATGGTTTCTTAAGTCTTTTCATGCCCCTATTTCAAAGGACATCGCTTCTTCCAGGGTTACCACTAATTAAGAAGCTATCTTTAGGGCCCAACAGTTAGATTTGATATATGCTCAATCTAGGATGTTATACCACCTCCCTCCTGACACACCATGGTCTACTTACAACCCTAGGAAAAATCCCAGACCTCATGTCGATGGCAATGTAGGTTCCACCAATGTAAAGTCTGCAGACTCGGTGACAAACCAGTTGAAAGAGTTGTCTTTAAGTCAGTCTGCAGGAGGACTAGCCTTGTCTATGTCTTCCAACCCCACTCAATCGGCAGATGTATAGTCAGTGAAATCCTCAACCAACCTGAATGGTAGCCAGCAACCAGGAGGGAATAAGAATAAAGGACGTAATAACTGTAATGGTGGTAAAAATGGTAATAAAACCAAGGACAATAATGATAATATGGGTAGTAATGTTGGAGAGGGAAAATGAGAAAAACGTAAGGTGAAGTTTCGCTGTAAGATTTTCACAAATGATCACCTTACCGATTTTTTCCCCAAACTTGTAGAAGATACGAGGCTTTTAGCTCAATCGCCCATTGTGCTGACGAATCCATTCCCACATAATCAACAGTTAGCCTCGAGCTCCTCAAATGCCGTAAATGCGGCTGGTGGAGGTCAAAACTAGCAGTTGCAAGATGGAAACCGTTTATGTATCAATATGGTCGATGTGAAAATAGATGTAGCCACTCGATCTCAAGACTATATTTCTAAACAAACTAATTCTGGTCTAGAATCTCCTCCTCCTTCGGAGACGACTTTACAGATTGAGAAACCAGAGCCACCACCTCATATTCCGAAAGGATTACTTAAGCACTCTACCCATAATCCGAATTCTAGAGCCGCCCATAACTACTCTATTGTTGAGGACCTGGGCCAAACCCCTTGTGCGATGTCGGCTTTATAGGTACTCCAGATGTGTCTTTCATAGAGGAATTCCTTACTCTCTTCTCTAGGATCTCTAGAAATTAGTGGCTCAAAGGTTATCAAGTTTGAGTTCACATATGTTAAGCCTCTCCTTCCTTACCATGCATCTTTCCAAGTCCATGTGGAGTATTCCAGGTATACCATCAAACGTGCAGTTGTTGATGAAGGCGCTCCTACGTGTGTGATGTCCCTGGCCTGTTGGAAATCTCTCGGTTCTCCAGCCCTTTCCAATTCATCGAACATGTTGAATGATTTTGACGATCATTCTTTCCGCCCTCGTGGTATTCTCCCCACCTTTCCAGTCCAGTTAGGTGGGAAGACGGTAGAGGTGGAAGTAGAGATAGTTGATGTGCCTCTTGATTATAACATTTTACTAGGTCGCAATTGGACTTATGCTATGATCATCATTGTATAATTTGTATTATGTATTCTTTGTTTTCCTCATGAGGGGAAGATCGTGACGATCGATCAGTTATCCTGCTCTAGTCCTAATACATCTCTTATATAGTCAGTCCCCATGATCGACATTTCTCAGTCGACAACTGAGAATATTTGTGTCGAAATGTATTCTTCCCTTATGGGTACTTTTGACTTCTCGACACCGAACCATCAAGTTTATGACATGTCCAGTAGGCCCGTCTCGACTGGCAGGTCCATTCCTTTCCTCACGTCTTATTTTGATGATCCATGGACCCTACCTTCACCGACTTTATCTTGTGAAGGAAAGTCACATGCTAGGATGGCCATGCCACTATCGGCAACATAGATTGCGTATCAAGTTGTTCTTGAATCTTCTGTCGATCCCAATCTTGTTCCCTCATCAACAGATGAGGAGGATCTCATGTTTAGGCTCCTGTGGTCCACCTCATTGTCTTTTTCACATGATTTCATCGATGATACTTTTCCTTCATACAAAGCCATTATTGAAGTCATGAATGGTTCTGACAAACCTTGGGATGATATGCATCACCGCTCTTATTTTCTCCCAGAGCTTGAAAGAATCGAACAAGATATCTTTCGATCTAATTTTAGTGAGATAGTCGGTCACACCCTAGTTACACTTGATACGCATGACATTTATGCCGAAGGAAACATGGTGAGTATTTATCCTATCATCCAGATCGACATCTCTCATACCCCTAGCAAGGTTGAAAATGTAAATATCGGTGTGGATTGTTCACCAGAAGAAATCCTGATCTACATGGAACTCTTCAAGGAATTTGAGACGTATTCACTTGGTCCTATGAAGAGATTCCAGGGATCGACCCTCATATTTTTGAATATGAGATTATAAATTATACGGATGCTAAAACTGTTTGGCAACGTCTTAGAGCTATAAATCTTCAAAACTCCCCTGCTATTAAGGCAAAGGTGGAGAAGCTACTTAATGTTGGATTCATCTACCTGGTTCCCTTAACCGAATGGGTATCCAACCCCATTATTGTAGATAATAAGAAAGGAACCATCCGTGTATGTATGGATTTCCATGACATGAGCAAGGCCTATCTGAAAGATAACTTCCCCACACCTCTCATCGATCAACTTCTCGACAAGTGTGCAGGAAGTGAAGTATTTTCTTTTATGGATAGATTTTCAGGATATAATCAAATTCAAATCAAACCCGAGGATCAACACAAGATGGAATTTATTTTTCCTTAGGGTACCTTTTCATACCGGAAGATTCCTTTCGGCCTTAAAAACGTCGTAGAAACCTTTCAGTGTGCCATGAATTTCGCTTTTCATGATCTTAAGCACTTAGTCGAAGATTACCTTGATGATCATGCTGCTCACTCTTGTAAGAGAGAGGATCATGTTATCCAACTTCGGCTTATTTTTCAAAGATGTCGTTATTATAGAATCCATTTGAACCCTCACAAGTGCATCTTTTGCATGAAGTCTAGTCATGTTTTAGGTTTTCTAGTTTTTGAGACTGGGATCATGGTAGATCCGCTCAAGGTTGAGGCAATACCTCGGTTTCCTCCCCTGTGCATGATTAGACAACTTCAGGGTCTACAGGGTAAATATAACTTTCTTTATAGGTTTATAGTGAACTATGACACTATCACTAAAGGTTTCATGCATCCTTTGAAGAAGGACACCCCTTTTATCTGGGATGAGAGAGCCCAGGAGTCCTTCGATGCTTTGAAGAAATATTTAGTGTCGGTGTCTCTACTAAAGCCTCCCGACTACAGTAGATATTACCTGCTTTATATCACCGCGTCTGAGGATATGATTGGTATGGTTCTAGTTCAGGAGGATGATGAACACCATGAGGACGTCATTTACTATCTTAGTCAAACTTTACTCAGTCCTGAGATCAATTATACTCACGTTGAAAAGCTAGCTTTGGTTGTTGTTCACGCAGTCCAGTGTCTACATCATTATATATTACTTTGTAATACTATGATGGTTGCTGACACCAATCCATTTCAGTATGTCCTTACCTAACGTATCATAGGGGGGAATACAATAAATGGATTGTCATTTTACAGGAGTTTGATCTCAATTTTGCTTCTTGGAAATCGAAAAAATCCCTAGTCTTTGCAGAGCTAATATCTAATTTTCCATGATTAGATGAGGGCATTAGTCATGTTGATTCATTTATGGATGAACACATTTTTCTTTTCTTGTCGTCTGACCCCTAGTATGGAGACATCATTCTCTATCTTCAAACTTTGAATTTTCCTCAGGATCTCTCATGAGATGACTGACAACATATAAGGTACCAAGATAAGAAATATACTATCTTCGGTGACACTTTGTATCATTGAGGAATAGATGATATATTGCATCCTTGTTTAACTCGCGAAGAAGTTGAGTCTGTTTTGAACGATTTCCATAGTGGAGCTTGTGATGGTCATCTATCTAGGCTTGCAACAACCCAAAAAGTTTTGCGAGCTGGTTATTTATAGCCTACTATCTTTAAGGATTGTATTGAAGTGGTTAATAAGTGTCACCCTTGCTAGGTGTTCACTCAGAAAATGTGCATGCATCCATCCCCTCTTCATCTGGTCATTACTGTTGGTCCCTTCACTAAGTGGGGGGTGGACTTCATTAATTGCAAGCCAACTTCGGTTGGGAGGCATCAACACATTATCGTGGCCATAGACTAATTAACTAAGTGGGTTGAGTCCATGCCTACAATTAAATATGATGGGAAAAATGCACCCTTCTTCATATTCAATCAGATTATCACCCGATTCGGTATCCCGAGTGAGATTGTCACTAACCATGGCATTCACTTTCAGAATGAGATGATGGAATAACTAGCAGCTAAGATGGGGTTTAAACATGGTCATTATTCTCCTTATTATCCCTAGACAAATGGTAAAGTAGAGGTCATCAACAAGTCTCTCAAGATCATTTTTCAAATACCTGTCAGTCAGAGTAATTATGACTGGCACATCATGCTATATCCTGCACTCTGGGCATACTGAACCTTGGTCAATACTGCCACCGGTTTTTCTCCTTTCCAGTTAGTACATGGTGTGGATTCGATATTACCCATTGAATGCGAAATCCATTCTCTTAAGTTGGCAGTCACACTCCTACATAACACTTCTAATTTCGAGCGACGCCTTGTATATCTAGAGAGTCTTGATGCGCAACATCGAGACGCCTATATGGCTATTGAGGTGAACAAATGATGTATTAAGGTTCAGTATGATAAGTCTATCTAAACTCAATTGTATGTTGAGGGTGACTTGGTCCTCTTGTACGATCAAGCCAAAGAACCACTAGGGGCAGGAAAGTGTAAACTCATGTGGCATGGTCCTTACATCGTGTGACGTGTTCTAGAAAAATGGGCCTATGAGTTTGAATATTATGAAGGGAATAAGCTGGTCGAGCCCAAAAATGGGCTCTACTTGAAAAGATACTAAACTTGAGCCCCAAGCTTGGGCGTAAATCTCTATATACTAATGTAATTTAGTGTATATATCTATTTTCTTTTTTCGATTTGATTATCGAGTTTTCACTTGGTTGACAGATGTCAACGGAGTCATTAGTCTACTTATGATTCATAGACGGGGCTAGTCTCCACATACAGAATTTGTCTTTCATTGCTTGGGTGGTTTGTTCACCCGATGGTCTACTGGTGTCTTCAGGAGGTGTATTCCTAGGGCCATCCATAAATAATGTGGCCAAATATAGCTTCGTTATAGAACTTTTATGTGATGCTATCTCACATGGCATTCTTTCATTATAAGTTTACCTTGATTCCTAGTTAGTATTATGTCAGTTGAATGGTCGTTACTGCGTGTGTGATCCTACTTTAATCCAATGATTCCTACGGGTACATCTTTTAGAACAACAATTTGATTTTATTACATATTATCATATTCCTAGGAGTTCTAATCAGGTATCCGATGCTTATGCTAACTATGTTTTAGATTGGCATTTGTCACATAATTAAAAGTAAAGAAAACCGTCTAATCAACGTACACATTATAAAATATAAGTAAAGACGAAGATCCTTTTTAATATATATTTCAAAAAATATGGTGTTTATAGTACAAAATGGGGCTAACACCCTCAATACACATATAAGATGGTAATACATATCCCACGACATATACGCCTGTGGAACCGGATTTGTGTCATGGTAGCAAACTACGGCATTTGTGAGACGCCAAAAGAGTTGTACCCATGCCCTAGGTACACCAACCACCTGTCTCTACATGGCCTCAGGAAAATCCTCTACCTGAACCATGGGTATCCTGTGATTCAGACGTGACAGGTTTACCTACACATTTTGTAGGACCCTCTTAGCCTCTCCTCCCGTCGCTTCATCTCCCTGGTTCCTCCGTCAATGTCAAGGGAAACCCTCTGGTCGTAACGGACCCACGTCTATGGCACACAAATTTCTAGTCAATACTTAAGCACCATCCAAAAACATTTTTGTCCTAAATATACAAAAATACAAAAAAATGAAATATGTAAAACCTTTTTGACATACCTATGTCACCCTAGGTGGACCCTGGTGGAAGTGGCATGTATGGATCTCCTCTAAAGTCGATCCCCTCATAGGGATAGACATCCAGAGCGATGATCTGTCACTTCCACCAGTAGAAAAATTCCTCGTTGTAGGGTGTTGGAACCCTACCTGCTCCCTTCCACCTCATCACCTCAGTGCACCGTGCCATGCCTGGATCGCAAGGTCCTCGTGGAATAATATCCACTCTAGGTCCCAAACCTAAAACCTTCTCAAAAAATAAACTGCACAAGATGGAGGCAAACCTGAAATTTATTTTACCCCCCTGTTTACACTCCGTTAACTGGATATTCATATTGGCCAGTAGTAAGGTACACCAGTCATACACTGTGGATCTTGCACACTGCACTGCATAGAACATGAGTGGACTTGATGCCTAGTGAAACGAGGCTGAACCTGTGATCCTGGTCAAAACTAGGACAATGATATTCAGACTGAGGTTGTTTATTGCCCAGATAGGGAATTGACTCCCTACCTTAGGAGTCCCTGCTAAACAGTGGGCATCGATATATTCTTATATCTTCATCTCGCTACCTTCTCCCTGTGACTTGAGGTTCAAAACCTCCCCCTGACATGATAGAACAGTTAGAAATTAAATGTCATTTACTTCAATTCTCAATGGTTTCCCATCGAGATTGAAGCTCTTGCTATCAGGGTCCCAGTAACCCACCAACATATCCAACAACCTCACTTGGTCTCTCATTCCTTTGAGAGCCTAAAACTTATACAAACCACATCACTTTAAGGCCATTTGGGCCCCTGAATGTTGATCTACAGTAGCATCAACCTCCTCATGTTCCCTTTCTCACCATTCAAGCACCATCCTGTCAAAGACAAACACAATTTTGAGTTATAACCCTTCATTTTCGTTATTTGTGTGCCTTTACGTAGCTTCCTTGGCACAGAATCATGTGTAGGGCTCGATATATGCCCCCTGTAGTTAATACAGGAGTGTATACCTCATCGTATATGCGACCTAATCAAGGACAACCCGCGTACACTGAAATCTATACTTTGCGCTTTAAATAACTAAAAATCTAAAACCTAATTCAAAAATGTAATCCATTGAAATTGAAGAGGAAGATATCAAGAATTACCTGATCTAGGAAGCTCGTGATTTCATTATAGGATGCTCCCGCAATCGTCGTTTGAATCTTGGAGGAATATTTGTCTAATTTGTACTAGTTGGGTAAAAAATCAAAATGGTATAGTAATTTTTTATTTTATTACTATTTATAAATCATTTTTACCCACTTTCTATAGTTTAAACCATTTTTTGCACCTAATGGACTAATACAAACGTGGATCGAGTTGGTTTTTGCAGTTTTAACCTGAGATTCTTGTATATTTCAATACTTTGTCAACTGTTTGTCACCTTGGTCAGGTATGTTCATTACCCAGTATATAGGATAGGTATCCATTCTGCTATGCATTTTTCGCATTATCCTATAATTGCCACTCTTTATGCCCTAGGTATGAACCCATTTGTTGCGACACAAAACCCTCCATTTGCTATAAATTCATGTCGTTATCAAGTGTAGAGACTTACCAGACATGGGTGCCCTAGTTAGATCCCATACTGCATTTGGTGCCCATGCAGATATTGTTTCATCAGGATCGGGAGTCCCTCACAACTCATACTTGACTTTATGTTGAGCCTCATTTCTCATTCATAAACATGCGAACTTTTACCCCGTGGACTCCCAAACAAGTTTAATTTAAGATCTTTTCCTTATCGTCTTTAAAAAGTGAAAATATTGCGAAGTGATTTGTCCCTTTCACACTCGTTAAATTGGATTTGAAAGACCATGAGTCTTCGTTAAGCTCTTTTATGACTCGTTACCAAAAATAGAAAAGATCTCAGAGTGAACTTGCCATTTTCACACTCGTAAATTGGATTTGAAAAGATGTCTACTTGACACAAGTTTATCCCATTTTCACACCAAGTAGATTAAAAGACATAAAAAAGGACATTTTTTGGCGTTAAGTTGTGATTGCATCTCATGCCCCTACTTGTAGTATTGAGCCTATAGATGATTCTCTCTTTGCATTATAAACCGTTTTCCTCAACAGTTTTGCATCCTCAACCAAGCAGAGCCTTGTTTATATCCTTCACAATATGACACCCTATACCTAGGAGGGAACATTCCCCGAGTGTCTATATCCCACATGCACTTCCTTGCATTGAGCATAGGTAGGTTCCATTTCTAGAACTAGTTTTTCTTACTTGCGACACTCGTTTCCTCCTCTTTATCATAGCATTCATTTGTTATGAAAAAACAAAAAAATACGAGAGGGAATGGAGTATTATCTTATATCGACAGCAGTCGTATCGCCTTTGAATAAAGAACAAATTTATTTGAGTCCATTCACTATAATTTTGGGTTTAGCATGGCCTTAGGAAGCCAAGATCGTTACAAAGTCTTCTCTATTAAATGGTTAATCTTCCAGTCCCTACAGAGAACTTCATTGATGCCTCATGCATCTCATTATTTTATCATTGGGTCTATGCTTCCCGAGTCCACCATATGTCTCATTCTCTTGTTCAAAGGAAGTCTATCAACTTGTGTCGGCCACTCCTCAAAACTCTTGACTTTTCATGTTGGCCATACCCTCAGTTTGTCTCAGAATCACATGATACTTTAGTCCTATCATGCACCCTGGCCCTACTTTCATCATTGGTAGTCACCTTGAACCCAACAATCGACATTTCATCATTTTTCGTTGACTGGGTAGTTTCCCTTGTTTTCGACGACAAGAAATCTATTCACACAATGGGATTTGTGCGGTGTCTTGGATGCCATTAGACTTATTGGTGTTTTCCTCTCCTTTTTCAACAGTTTTCATCATTGGTTGTTATTTCGAGGGCCTTTTTCATGTACCTCTTGCACTTGGCACACACGAAAGATGCACAGGTTCATTGGTTCGTGAACTTATTCTTCATCTAATTTCTACCAAATCATGAAGCTTCTGCTTTGTACCTCGTGGTGACTTATGAGAGATGCCTTAATGATCTCCTTTCAGTGGGTCTATTTCCATTGGCATCATCCCATTATCTGGAAATGAGACCTAGAGTCTTATGAGTACCTTTAGGCTTGCAGTCATTAGTGGCAGGCTCTCTCGGCATCACCAGTTGGGAATACATCAATGTCTCCTGATCAATGGATTCTTCAGGTGTTCGACACCGACTCCTCTAGTCACACTAGTAAGAATGTACTCGGTGCCTTGATACCTACTTTCATTATTGGTAGGTTGTCTCACATTTGTTAACGATATACATCAATGAATGGTAATCAAATGATGTCTCATTGTGTTCGACCTCAACTCCTTTATTCACATGATGTAGAATTTCACCTTTGGCGGATTGTGTAGAAGACTTGAAGACATCACTATGTGGCCACAAATTTATTGATTTGTTGCTTCCTTTTCATTGGACCGGTACCTATATGCCTTCAGTTATCATGGGAGATCATATTGTACTCCATGGTATACAAATATCTTCAGATTGGTTTTGAGACTGTTTCTATTGGGCCTTGTTCATGACTATGATAGATTTTTGGCATGTAACTACATTTTTATTTTCCTATTCATGGCCACAAACACTTGTTTGGTATATTTTTCACATGGATATGCAATATATTTTGGCAGCCATGTATGCAAAGTCATTACAGAATGTAATGAGCGATCACATTCGTCCAACTGGTTCTCTACCACTCCACTTATGGATTATTTGTAATGTATTTCAGCCATTGCAGATTCTCCTTTGACCTCACACATTAGGGGGCATCTGTTATAGCAAGATTTTCCTTAGCCTATGCAATCTTGCAGAGAGGGCCTTATTCTATTCCCCCATGCAGACTTACTTTCCTTGATTGATAAATCCAAAAAAAAAAAAAAAATACTTTTCCACTTGTACGCACCTTCCAAGCTATACAACAAGTGTATATGCTAGCTGCTCCACTACAGCCCACATAAATCGATATTTGTGCCAAAAAATCAAAATTAAATGTTGGGTTTCCAAGTCACGACAGGAGATCTCTGATCTTTAGCCTTCCATATACTGGAAACATTCTGAATCGGCCCTTCAGTTGCATTTTGAAGCCTATAACAAAGCCAATTCTGAGCTATGGAAAAGGGGAGAGAATTCAACTTTGAGAGAAAAGTTACTCTAGAGAAATTATTACTTCATTATTGAGTTTGCATCCCTTTTTCCTTTAAGTCTGAACACAGTGTTCATCCCCCAATCTCTTCCCTTATTGATGGAGAACCTCTTTGTCTCCCTTATGTGAG
>SNQJ01S0158725.1:17027-29468 GCA_010110895.2 Picea sitchensis
CCCAGCATGTTTGCAGACCCAACTTCACAATACCCCCAATAGCAATGGGTACCCCCCATGATTAGCCTCAGTGGTCGACACAAAACCAACCTTGGAAACAAGGGTGGAGAGGACCTATAATGGGAATGTTCCCTTCCAACCAACAAATTTTCCCACCTATCCACAATACCCTTCGAATATTTCACAACTACTCCCAGGATTTAACCCCCCTGCTCTTCTTTCGCCCCCACAATTACAAAAACAACTCGCACTACCCATGAATCCTATACAACAACCAATGCAATATGCGCCCATCCAAAACCCTCCTCGCCCTACCCCTATTCCTGCACAACCTATCCCTAACCCAAATAATAGGCCGACACAACCTATATAAAACATTGAAGTACAAACCTTCCCTACATATGTAATAACGCCAACTCCATTTAATGAAATTGAATTAAGATCAGGAAGGGTTGTAAACAAAACAAATCCCACTATGGTCATCCAAGAAGAACAAGTACATAATCACACAAATCTAGAAGAACAAATATATGTCCAAACAATTCAAAGAGAAGAACAAATGACTAATCCATTAAAGAAGAAAGAAACACTCTAGTACAACAAGAAATTCCTTCTCCCAACTCCTTTGTAGCAGAAACACCTCATATAATGAATCCTCCTTACCCAGAAAGGTTGCTCGTAAAGAAAACTGAGGAACCTCTAGAACATAATCTAGAGATTGAACTCTGAAACATATGTGTAAAGATCCCACTACTATAGGCCATTAAAGACATACCTATCTATGCTAAAATTGTAAGGGACCTTTGCATTAAAAATCCAGGGAGAAAGAGGAAGGAACATCCTGTCATATGGGTGCTAGGGAAGTTATCAAAGTTTATAATAGAGATTCTATCTAAGTATAGCGATCTAGAAAACCCAATGGTAACCATAGAAATCAATGGTGTTGCCTTACCTAACACATTAATTGATCTAGGGGAAACAATAAATGTGATGTCAGTAAACACTATGAAAACACTACAACTAGATCACCTGAGACCAACGCAAACTCTATTGGAGCTTGCAGACAAATCTGTCATCACCCCAGCAGAGAGTTTAGATGACATAAAAGTTACATTTTCCTCATGGGAATACCCTATGGATTTCTCAGTAATTCATCCCAAAACCCCCAAACCAGGACATCCAATAGTACTCGGCCGACCTTGGTTGGCCATTGCCGATGCATTCATTAGTTGTCAATCTGGAGAAATGGCACTCAAAGTCAAAAACTTATCCTTTTTCCCCCTGCCCAACCGGCCACTGAAGTTCCTCTCTGGTTGGAGAATCCCTATGGGGAGGAGGACTGCACTCAGCCCTTGCTGACGCTTGAACAAGTGAAAGGAGTACAAGAGAAAACTGGAGAACAAATCTTAAGTCTATTCTTCGCTGACTCAGCATGCATTGATTATCCTCAATATTTCCCTAACTACACACACATCTTTAGCCCCGAATTTCAAGAAATTTGGCATATTCCCACTCTACAACAACCATTGTTTCACAAATAGAGGAGGGGAAAGAATCAGATGTTCAAGTTGTTGAAACCAGTCCTGGAAAGTCCTTATATATCAATGTTAGCCTAGAAATAGATCAACAAAAAAAGTTGATACAAATGATTCAAGGGAAATCTGATGCTTTTTCATGGGATTACTCTCACATGAAAGGGATCCACCCAGACACCTGTATGCATCATATTTACACTAAGAATCAGATCAAACCTGTCAGGAAACCCCAAAGAAGAATGAATCCATCCTTGAAAGATATAGTAAAAGAAGAACTCCAAAATCTCCTACAAGCCAATTTCATTTACCCTATATCAGATAGCAAGTGGGTATCCCCATTAGTTATTGTACCAAAGAAAAATGGGAAATGGAGGATTTGTGTGGACTTTCGAGAATTGAACAAGGCCACCTATAGAGACTACTTCCCTTTGCCTTTCATAGATCAGGTCTTAGACACTTTTTCTGGGAAGAGGTATTTTTCTTTCTTGGATGGGTTTAGTGGTTACAACCAAATACAAATTTCACCAGAAGATCAGGATAAGACCACATTCACCTGTCCTTGGGGAACCTCTGCCTATAGGGTTCTCCCCTTTGGGTTATGTAATGTCCCTGCTAGCTTTCAAAGGGTTGTCTTGGCTATTTTCTATTATTTAACCAACAATTGTGTGGAAGTCTACATGGATGATTTCACCGTATATGGGGATGATTTCCAACAAGCGTTGGATAATTTGGAGAAGGTATTGGTTAGGTGTAAAGAGACCAACCTCTCACTCAGTCACAAAAAATTAAGAATGTTGCTCACTGAAGGAATTGTTCTAGGTCACCACATCTCTGATACAGGAATAAGAGTGGACCCTACCAAGATTGACATTATTTCCCAAATCCAGATCCCTAGCTCACAAAAGGAAATCAGAAGTTTCTTAGGGCATGTTGGCTACTATAGGAGGTTTATTCAAAATTTTACAAACCTAGTTGCCCCCCTTTTCAAACTGCTAGCAAAATATGTTGAATTATGTTGGGATGAGCAATGCCAAATCTCCTTTGAAATTTTAAAAACAAAACTTTCAAGTGCCCCTGCTTTGAGAGGTCCAAACTAGTCTCTTCCTTTCCATATTTGCACAAATTCCCCAGATACCGCTTTGGGAGCTATATTAGGACAAAGGGAAGGGAAGATTCCTTATGTTATATACTTTGTTAGCAAGAAACTCTCACCTGCTGAAGCAAACTATACTGTCACAGAGAAATAATTTTTATCAGTAGTGCATGCCATCAACAAGTTTAGACACTATATAACAGGATACGAAGTTTTTGTGCACACCAACCACTCAGCTATCATATTTCTAATGAACAAACTTGTTACAAATGCTAGAGTGACTAGATGGTTGTTGTTACTAAAAGAATTCAATATCACTGTAATAGATAGGCCTGGAAGAGACAACTTGGCTGCTAATTTCTTGTCTAGACTCATTCAAACAGGTGACAGTACTCCAGTAGATGATGATTTTCCAGATGAGAATTTATTTGCCATTTCTACTTACACCCCTTGGTATGCAGACATAGCCAACTATTTGGTAACCAGGAAGTTGCCTCAAAGTATGACATCCAGAGAAAAACAAAGAATTATTCAACTAAGTGATAATTATATGTGGCATGAGGATACCCTATACTGAACTGGACCTGATTTGGTAATCAGAAGATGTGTTCGGGAATATGAAATGCGGGATATCTTCAGATCTTGACATGATGGCCCATGTGGAGGCCATTTTGCTGACAAAAGGAAAACTTGCAAGATTCTACAGTCTGACTATTATTGGCCAACCATCTTCAAGGATGCAAAGAAATACGTGGCCATATGTGATGATTTCCAAAGAATGGGAAAACCTACAGCAGTCAATGAAATGCCACTCCAAGCCCAAGTAGTGATCGAACCCTTTGAAAAATGGGCCTTATATTTTGTAGGACCTATCAATCCCATGTAACGGAGGAAAAAGTACTTATTAGTTTTCACAGACTATGTAACAAAATGGGTAGAAGCCAAGGCTTTGTATTCAGCCAATGAACAATCTATTGTAGACTTTCTCTTTGAGGAAATTTTCACTTGTTTTGGGGTACCTCGGGAAATAGTCACTGACCAAGGGACACAATTCACCTCAAATTTGGTCAAGGCTCTTACTGAACTGTACAAGATCAAACACAAAAAGTCTTCGCCCTATCACCCCCAAGCCAATGGCCAAGTGGAATCAACCAACAAAGTGATATAGGCCATCCTCACTAAGACTGTTCAACTGCATCAAAAAGACTGGGCTGATAGGTTGCTTGAATATTTTTGGGCCTACAGGACAACTTGGAGAAATACAACAGGCCATACACCTTATGAGTTGGTGTATGGGAAACAAGTACTACTGCCCATGGAGTTTCAGGTAAAAACCTTTAGAACTGCCATGCAATTAGGGATGGAACTGGACGAAGCTCAAAAATAGAGGCTATTACAATTAAATGAGCTTGATGAGATGAGACATGATGCTCTACAAAGAACCACCCTGATACAAGAGCAAAGGACCAAATGGCATGACAAGTACATTAAAAAGAAGTCCTTCCAGTCAGGTGATTGGGCCCTCCTATATGATAGCAGATTCAAAAGTTTTAAAGGTAAATTGTCTACTAGATGGATGGGGCCCTATGAGGTTGATACGGTTTATGACAATGGTTTAGTAAGGATAAAGACCATTGATGAAAATCAGACTTCCTTTGTTGTAAATGGGCATCGACTGAAGGTTTATCATAAGCCTCTGTCAAAAGAGGATTTCATCAAAAATGTTCTTCGGAGTACTAAAATGCAACTGGTAAGCAAGAAGGTTTCCCCTCCTACTGACCTACCACAGTAAGTTCAATTTTGTAAATTCATCTTATATACATAGGTGTGTCATTAGATAAAGTCTCTCTTTTATTTTTCTAATATAACTAACAAAAACAAAACAAAAGTTGGTTGTGTTCCCATGTAGACAAACAAATAAGGAGGGCATCTACCAGATGGGGTCTTCTTTAAGTTTTTCAGACTCCTTAAAATTGAAAACACCGGTGAGAAGGAAATAGCCCGGGCTCGATAAAAATCCATGGGACAGTATAAAGAGTTTCCTTTAAGTTTTTCAGACTCTTTAAAATTGAAAACATCGGCAGCAAGAACTAGCCCAGGCTCGATAAAAATCCACCGGATAGTATAGAGAGTTTCCTTTAAGTTTTTCAGAATCCGTAAAATTGAAAATACCAGCGAGAATTAACTAATCTGGGCTCGACAAAAATCCACAGAAAAGTAGTAGTTAGGATTATTATTGTTATTTTTGTAATAAAAGAGGAAATTCCAGTAGAAGATGTGATCACCTTGGTTCCAAAAGAAAAGGGGTTTTTTCATCTCATTAACTGGTCATTTCAGAATACCCTCCTATTACAGAGCTCTCTTGCATTATTCCTCTACAAACTTTCAATAACTACATGGTTTTTCAATCGAATCTGATCATAGAACACCAACTATTTCTACAAGTCACTACCACCAGAATATGTGTCAAAGATGTTTCAAGCACCAGAAAAACAATGTTCATCTTTGTGCTTATTCAACACCAATGATCACCTCTATGTTCATCCAGTACTAAGGGCCACCCCTGCACCAAATCATCTCGTTATGCTTATCCGGTACCGGATCCTATCCAGTATTAAAGAAGGGACCCTACACTATTTCGGTACTAGTTACGAACACTGCACACAAGTGATCCAGTACTTAGATGATTCGGTACTGGTAAGGATGTGACTGGTAACTCTCATCATATTTCCAAGTTATTGTTCAATTATTAGTACAAGGAAATATGGATTCAAAAATTTTTCATTTTATTTAAAGGAATTAGACTAAATATGCATTTAAAAACATCTAGTTTCTCTCGGATCATGACATACCCTTTCTTTCATGAACCTTTTAAAAAAACAAAAAAATCCTCGACCACATTTATGTAAGAGAAGATGTCCCTATCCCTCGAAATATTAAGAGTGCAAGGTCATGATGTCTCTTACCAGATCGAACTCATACTCCCTTTGCCTATCTGGTAAATAAATCACATAAACTAATGATGCGCCAACGTACTATATGAAATGACACGAACCACGTCTCTAAGCATATCGAATAATAATCCCAACCAATTCTACACTCACAAGTCTCGATCATAACAACCACACCTTTCCGTGAATATTGTCTGACACCAAGTTTCCCACGAGTTCATAAGATGTTAGTGGATCTAACCTACCTCACCATATCATTATGATTATCGATGTGACCATTGTAATCTACACTTCCATCTATAAACTCTCCTCTGGATGGCTCTGCCATCCAAATGAGCATTATTTACCGTTATTGTCGCACCATCTACAGACATCTCGTTCCTTCGTATCCCTTGCATATTTTTTCCCGTCCAGTACTCTATCATAGCCTACGCTTATCCGATACTCAACCCTCAACCCTCTGTCTGTGCCTCATCTGCCTGAGAGAATTGTTTAAGATGGCATGGGGGTCGACAAGCATAAGCCCATATTTCAATTATATAGGGAAACAACAGAATATCATGCTTGCAAGGAGAAATATGAACAGGCGGGGTGGGTGCCATTTTTGGAGAAGTTTAAAGGCCAACACGAGGGAATTTCTCTTGCCTTCACATAGACATATGATGGAGGAAGTGTGTAGTTTGGAGACATAAAGCTAACAATTATAGAAGCCACTATATCAGAAGTTACAGCTCTCCCCATGGCTGGAGAATAATACTTCAAGAGGGTGATCATTGACAGGAAACTCTATCAGAAATTCCTCAAATCAGAGCATCAAGACCCTAATTGGACTAAGGGCATCCCATGAAGCTACGTCAAAGAGGAATATTGGACGATGCTCATAAGTCTGCAAAAATTCCTCACTTGTGAAGGAAGGTATTCTGTTACCTTCATTTATCATTTGAATCTTTTATCACATTTCGAGGGAGGACCAAAAATTAATTTTCCCCACTTCCTATGGATGAGTTTAAAGAATATGGCAAGAGGGGTGAGGTCAGTTTCCAAGAAACCATAAATTAGCCTTCATCACCATGGTTTAATAAAACTTTTGGTTGTTCATGATTTAAGGACACAAGGTGGTAGTTGGAAACAATTACTCCAATAGAATCTTGCTCAAGAAATATCCAAATCTGTTGAGATACAGGAGGCAGGGATACACAGTGAGGGTCCAAGTAGAAAGGAAAAGAAAGACAGAAGAATGACATCAGGAAGCAAAGTAGGCATTGTTACGCCCAGCTCATCTCATCCCATTGAGAAATTAGTGACAGAAAAGTCTGTCATAGGGGAATCTACTACATCAAGGAAGAGGAAAGCCACCCAATCCAAGAAAATGATCCCTACCTTGATTCAAAAGGATAAAAGACAGAAGGAAGACTATGAGCTAGGAGGTCGATTAGACAACGTTCCTGAAGAAACCATGGAGGTTTCATTAGAACCAGCTAGCCAAGTAGAAAATACCCCTGACCTCAATTTACAACGCAAGAAAAGGTCTACACAGTCTAGCTCAGTCCTGCATCCTAAAGACCAACTATCATGGAGTAAGAAACAAAAGAAAGAGGAAACAGATCAACATGATATTTCATGTAAGGAAACTATCAAACCCCCTCTGGAATCCCCTAAAGAACTGAAAAATATTCTGGAGAAAATTATTCGATCTTCCCAAGAACTAGTTGGTGAATTGAAAGAAACTGCTAAGGTGGCAAGTGGAAATAAAAATAAGCTTGAAAAAGAGAAGCCACAGATTCAAGAACCTACGCTTCAATATTCTAGGGTAGAAACACGGGCTGGTCAGCAGAAGAAAACCCTTGAATTCACAACTCAAGGCCTCTAGATTGGGATCAAATCAACACAGAAGAAAAAGGTGGCCAGGCCCATGATCGATGTTAAGATTAAGAAAAGAAAGATGTTTGAGGAAACTCCTACCCCTGTCAAAAATTCTAAGAAAGTCTCGCTGCCCACATGAAGGACCACCAGAAGCATGGTCAAACAAGTGATAGTTCCAAATATACCTTCTCTTCAAAGGGAACCCATGGATATTCCAAGTTCTCCAGAAAGAGGAAGTGTTTGTGGGGTTACAACAATAAGTGAGACAGAAGGGTTGGTAACAGAGATGTTGAGGGGTTTGAGAAAAGTAAAAGAAGCCCAAGAGGAGGATACTAAGGAAGTAATCACACCTAGCCTAGACAAGTCCCTAAGAAAACGAAAATTGACAGCAGAGGTTGAGAGGCTGAAGTAAGAAGTTGAAGAGTACAAGGTATTGGACAGGCATATCAAGGCAGAGAATGCACAATTGAAGGAACATCATGCAGAGGTATTTTCCAAACTCAACAAGGTCCTATGATTGATACAATACACTAGGGTGATCAAGAAGGAATTGAGGAGTGAAGTTTTTGGTTTTAACATCCTGCAACCTGAGAAATAACAGAGAAGGATCCAATTTTGCAGAATTTTCGAGTATCAGTTTTGATAATGTTGCATGAGGACATGCAACACCTTCAACATGGGGGAAATGTTGAGTCCCTCTTTTGACATATATAATGCCCTATCTTACCTTGTATCTAAGCCTTTTTTCCTATGCTATGAGCCTATACTTGACTATTCTCCCCCCACACACATACCTAATGACCGTGTTCATGATCACAAGAGGTAATTGATGATTTAAAGTATGTTTTGTTTAAATTTCTTGAATTAATTCGATTCAAGTGTTCTATTTTGTATAGTCCTAATAGTTTGAGTCATGAGAAGCTTATTGGGTACTTGCACTATTCTGTTACTACCAGACATCGTGCAATCCAACACCAAAGATATTCCAGTACCCAAGGCAGTTTTGATCTAGTATTATGTTCCATATCCATTCTGGTATTGTCTGCTCTGTGTCCATTCTGGTACCAGACTCCCGACTGTGTGTATTCTGGTACCAAAACCTCTGTTTCCAGAAAGTGCCAATTGGACCACTAGGGTGGTGAATATTTCAATAAGGCATAAACAAAAGCTCCCAAATCTATTTTCTAGAATACGAGAGACTCCATCGCTCATGCACTTCATGTCATGAGGATGGAATCGATTCCTAGAAATTCGATGTAGATATAAATTGTAAAATCTCTCAAATTGTTTAATGCTTATCCATAGATATTGATAGTATCAGCTTACCTTATATAAGGAATGTTGTATAGATTATAGGTAGTGGATAATAGGGAATGTAACGAAGTATGCTATCAGAACCAGACGATACCTATCATTTTTATGTATGAAGTAAAAGACYGTTGATCCAATTTACCAGTTGAATTAATGGAAAAGATATTTTATGTCAATTCTTGAATGTGAATGAAAAKATTTAGTCTGTTACTTTCTTAAGAGGTTCCTTGTTGGTTTGGYAAGGGCCCACCACCCCAACTAAGGTAAACCTCCTTGTATRCGTTCTGTGTGTTTGYGTGGATATTTTACAGTAGTGTGTGTGTGATTGATCTTTAATTTATTTTCAGAGTTCAACATTGAGTTAATCATTTTTGGATTGGTGTGAATAAGCAAGTGCTCGATCGAATAGATATTTCATTCTCAGATGTTGAGGATGGMCATTTAATTATTTGAAGTGTGGAACTGATATCTTKATTTTATGATTGCAGTAGATTTAGTATATCAAGGAACCAGAAGACTTTATATCTCATCTTCATCCTCTACAATAAATTATCACAGTTATACTGGATATTCCTTGTGCTGGTTTGATTGAATTACATGAAGCTAGAGTTGGTTTTTATTTCGAGAGTGATTGGAATTGATTTCTATAGGAGACAATCTTCTCAAGTTCATCCCTTTAATTCATGAGCCTAAAATGAATAGACTTGTTTCTTTAGGATAGAATCTCTTTGATTGGTTGTTTGTTTAAGTTTCATTATCAGTTTTCTCTTCTAAGTTCAAATATATTTTAAGTATTTAGAAATCCTAGAAACAAAGTTTTTATGTTATTAATTATTTCCTATATGCAACAGACTTAGGTAGGTTACCTGTTCTCGGCACATATAGTGTAACAACTCTTTTGATTACGAATCCCGAATTGACATTTAAATGAGTGTAAGATATATATTAAACATATGTGTACACCAACAATTCTAAACATCCACAATGTTGGGATATCAATCAATATAACGAGGTAGCAACAGTAAGCCCGATCTCATCTCATAAATTGATCGAATTTGCAACAAAACCATATTGTTTAAAAACCCATGACCATCTCTGATGGCACAGTAAATAATATTCATAGCATATATAGTGGATGGCCATGCCATAATTACCACAATTGAAATACTCCCATTTGGTAATCTAAACACACAGTCACATCAATCATTAATTCAACCTAACATGTTGTAGGAAGGCCACACATATCCATGCATCACGCACAAAGCATTGTTGTGACTTAATCAACTTAAAACTAATGTTGGGTTAACAATTTAATGATCACAATGTAAAAGACAATGATTGCATATCCAATCCCATTTTCCAATCAACCAATTAATCAAAACCATTGTCGACATAATCAATAGATACGAGCCAATGATAGAACACTTTTGACAATGCACCACCAACTCATAACAATCAACAACATACCCGACCGGACACAATGGTTCCCTCTATCAAAAATCGGGCTTGAGAAGTCAAGGGTTTTCTCTGTGGACCAACACAGGGAGACTAAAGTCAAACCCTCCCCCCCAACATCGGGTGGGAACCTTTGAGACCAACGGTGCACACACAGTGTATACCACCAATAAATTCACAGAAAGGGTGACAATTCCCATGATAGGAGAGATTATGACCAAAGAAGTAAGGCTTTGTTTTGGTCCTGTAACAATACTTCAAACGCGTAAGGTATAATCCTCATGGTTTTTCCAATCAACTGAAGAATGCTGAGATAAAACAGAGCTGAGAAATAGTAATCAACTTTAAGAAAGCCCCTTGGCATAACGACTATCATAACCCCCTGCGCAAACACCAATAACATGAATGAACCCGTACCCAAGTGAACGATACGCAATGACACAAGTGTTTCAAACCCAGCAAACCCCATAACAACAAACGATTGGGTAAGGTGATAAGAAAGCATGGAGACATCCAACTAATATGCAACGAATGAAAACCCTTCAACCAAGACCAATAAGGATGACAGAGAGCCTTCATGGCTTCTAAAATCAGAATGATCAATGAAACTATAACTTCAACATTAATGAAACCACACCAACCATTCATTCCATAAAAATATCACAAATTTACATAGTTTCTAGACTTAAGGAAAGCACATACCCATACATCACCGAGACAATATCTATTTCATAACCAAAACAGGTCCATGGATGGAGAAAAGATATACCTGTAACCATAAAAACCTTAAAAATGTGATCTTGGCCAAACATTTCTTCCTCTGCTTGAAAATTGAAGCTTAGCCACAACGAACACAATTGAACAATAGCCAGGGTGACGACCAGTGGGAGGGGTATGGAGTGACGTGCAGTAAATGCACGTCGCCTCCACCCTCTAGTCATTCAATTTCTTAGTACATGCCATCCCACTAATCCATTAACTCATTCAATTAAACCATGCATCGAAACCAACATCCACTAATTGCCAAGAGCGCCACCCTATGTCACATTAACCACTACCAACCACACTATAAATCATATCACATAATATACATATAACTCAATAAATCGTATAGCCACTAACCCCGTTAGCTAGGACTAATAATCATTCTTTTAATTCTTCAAAATGCATAGTGCAACATCGTATAGCATAGTAATATAGTTCATCTCTTGTGAATTTATTCACATTGTCTTATTTTCTTTCAAATATTCTTATTTGTGGTTACTAACATGTATCCTTTGCAGGTGGCACAAGTAATAATTCAAGGAGTAAATGGAAAGGTAACAATTGATATCATAATCCATTTCAACACAACATTAGAGCATATAGCGACAGAACCTTCATGCATTATCCATCATTCATTTGTCACAATTAGAACCAACACATAATAGACTTTATCCATCGCAAATAAAAACAAGATTTCATCAATCATGTAGAACTTTGTAGCAATGTCTAACATCAACATAACATGAAATATTAACCAGATCTGATCTCCCAATCAACAAGGGGGTCCCACCTACTAGTATTATATATCTTGTTAGCTTATAATTAATAGGCTTTAGCAATACTTTGCGGGCGAAATCCTCGTTGTGAATTTAATCGTCAACAAACCGGCGACTCCACGGGGAAAATTGTTTTCAACAGATTTAGAACTCAGAACTCATGGTTTAGCAGAACAAGAGCAGTAGATTAAGAATATATAGCCAGAATGATTATGCAACATGGGGAAGTGAGCAGATTTAATGGCAAAATGACCGAGAATTTGGGAACAATTCATGAAAAGTAAGTATGAGGGGGGTTATCCCTGTATGCATAATCATTCAACCGGAATATACTCTTTACTTCAAGGAGAATATTTACGGATTTTCTCTTTTAAATCTCAAGTGGATGAAGAAATGGCAAGAAGAAGTGAAAAAAAAAATATTATTAAGACAACAGTGAAAGCAGATAACAAATTCAAGTGTGCTTCAGGGAAACATCATGACAGTTTTGTAAGATTGGTTTTTATTGACCAACAATATCTTGTAGGAGTGTCACTATGGCAGAACTGATCTAACATCTTATTTTGACCAAATTAACTAAAAGGTTGTAAGCAACAAAATCATGACCGAAGTAAAATGAAAAAATTAAAACTGCAGCAATAAAATGATCGAAAGTGAAAGTAGTAGGAAATGTTCTAAAACAGAAAGCAGAA